>JAGVSP010005111.1:0-32886 GCA_022494985.1 Micrasema minimum
TTTTTTTATTGACAACAACATTTTGAACGAATACGAATACTTGTAGACAAATAACTGGATTATACCCATGCTGGGCTGATATCAGCCATTATTGATATCTCAACAGAGACAGAGAAACTCTGGAAAACGAGTGTGGGTTATCTAGGCGTTTACAGGGCTTATGACCTGTCATTGGCTGGGTTAAGTGGCCACTTTAAGTATTACAACATTCCCCATTCCGCCCATCATCTGACAACCATGTATGACAAATTTTTGAAACTTGTGTATATGTTGAGTTTGTACAGAAGAATGGCCACTTAACCCAGCTAATGACAGGTCATAAGCCCTGTAAACGCCTAGATAACCCACATTCGTTTCCAGAGTTTCTCTGTCTCTGTTGAGATATCAATTTTAAAAAAATTAAACACACGAAAGTCAAACCTTTCTGTCGAAAGTATACCAAGTTCTAATGAATAAAGATATTCTACGAAAATGGTAGACTTCACCTAATTTAATCAATAATACCCAATGCTTTTACCAAAGATAACCAAATCGGAGAACTTATACAGTAATTAAACTAAATACTCGAATCTAAATCTAACCATGTATATAATTCGTTTGTTCATACCTTTCAAGGTAATTTATAATGCATTATTAACTTTAATATTACAGTTATGTTTAGCAAGGATCAGACAGCAAGCATAACAATATCTTTTATTCCTTATCATTATTATTCCATGATCACAAAACAGAGACCGATATTTTCTAGGAATTCTCCCGGCCATTAGTCCTGCATCCTTTCCTTCGACCATCTACTATAGATTACACAATAATATACACAATACACAGGGACCGTTTTACATCCTGCTGTAAAACTTTGCAAAAAAATGCATTAAGGTGACACTTTCCCCTGTTAAGCCTTCAAACAGTAAGAAAAATAGGCAATTTCGCAAATGACGTATGTAACGGTTTGAAAATAAACTTTTCAGCTAAAAAGCTATTGTTATAATACCAGTATTAAGCTAGCACATACTTGAAAATATTGACAATAGGTATACATACATATTTGTCATCTTCCTGTATATTTGTCATCGAGCCAAGGAGCGTCTAGCGCCATTCACCACTATTATTTTTAAAACCTTAAACGTTTGGATATAGTTTTACGAAAAAGTAAGAGTTGAAAATCGGGGCCCTGATGCCCTGTAAATAAAATACAGGTGTGGCGCATATTAAAATATACCTGCTTCGGATAAAAACCTTTTCTTCTAAACAGTGGGAATCCACAAAAACAGATTCTTATAAAAAACTCGTTATTCTGAATTGAATTTATTGATGGCTTTTATTGTGGTTAAAATACCATTGTGACTGCAATATTAAATGGGTGTTATTTAAAACGCAATATGATTAATATAATGTTTCGGACTGTCGATTATTATTATTGTATTTAATGTAACATGTACGTTTTTTCTAAATAGTAATAATAATATGTATTATAATGATTAGTTTCATATTAATAAAAAATAATTAAAAATATTATTATTGTAAGGGGACATCATTATGTTTAACTTCTGTTTCCTCTACAGATTATGTTTTTCTAGGTTATTGTGCCGTGTTTGTGAGCTTTGTGTTGCCGACGTTTTAATAAAAGAAGCCATGGAAATATTATACAAGCATCCTAATAACATAAACAGGGATGATGTGTTACGATTACGAACCTCATGGTACCCAAAGCCCGACTGCGACACGGTACAAACTCCTCACACTTACTAACTAACTAACCATCACGCCATATCCCCGTAGGGGTAGGCAGAGAGGATAGAACGCCATACCACTCTTTCCTGACATACTTTCTTTGCTTCTTCTACATTCATACATCTTCTCATGCACATACGCCGATTATTCCGACTTTTCACATGTCCACTTTTAAGCACTTGTCGTTCTTAGTCATGCCATGTCTTTCTCGGCCTTCCTCGGCCTCTACATCCAGGCACACTTGCATTTAAACTTCTTTTAGCCGTTCTTTCATCACTCATTCGCTCCACATGACCAAACCATCGTAAAAGCCCTTTTCTTAATTTTGTCGATAATGCTTATCTCAGCCTTGCACTCTGCTCTAATTTCGACATTTGTACACCTATCATACATAGTCTTACCACACATTCGCCTGAGAGATCGCATTTCAACAGCATTCAGTTTACTTTCATCCTTCTTTTTCCAACACCACGCTTCACTTCCATACATAAGGGTTGGTACCAGAACTCCGTTGTGTACTCCTCACCCTTAAATACACATAAGGCACATACATCAGCCCTGAAGATGGACACTGAAATGTGCTCTGAAACGTCGGCAACACAAAGCCCACAAACACGGCATATAACCCAGAAAAACATATTCTGAAGGCCGTGAAAACTCTAGAACTTTCTTTTTCCTCTGCCTTCAATTATTTTAAATTGCAAGCGTTTACGAAGCTTAAACAACAACCTGATTGCAATAAGTAATAAATAGATAATTTTCTTATTTAAGTAAATTAATAAGTCTGAATAAATAATATAAAATATCTTGTAGGTACCGCACCTAGATATATACTTTATTATTTATAGTGCACAGATACAAGTATAGTAATATGCAAATAATTTATCTAAATGGGATATCTATTGCTTAAATACATTATGTTGGAAACATGATTCACTGGGGTCACAACTTACTATTACCAGGTCACCCAATGACCTAATACTGATATAAACAATAAAACTATAACTATGTAACCTATGTACTTACTATAGTCAACCCGTAATCAGTTATAAATATTGTATCTTAAACTACATAGTTTCATAGTACGAATTGTCCATGATGTCTAAAACCGGCTCATAAATTATATTTATGTTAGACATATATTTGTTTCATTTGCTAAAATTTTAAAAAGCATTTTTAATACGAATGCACACTATAACCATAAAAATAAAAAAAACTTTTGGTTCTCTGTAAAGTCGGTATACGGATGATAATTTTATGTAATAACGTCATAAGAAAACATTGATGAAAAATAACACACTTTTATGAATTGAATTGAATTATTATTATTACTGAATTATCATTATTTTGTAAAATACAAAGCAGGAGTTAATTGAAAATTACAATTTTTTCCATAAATTATCATTTTTTTGGCACTCGTTAATTCAAATATTTGTTTACTTAAATTATACAAATTAATTACAAGTAACAATGTGCTATTAACAATTTATTTACAACTTATATAAATATGATGATATGATGTTTCAGATCCTCCAACCTGTGTTATTTTGTAAAGGATAGGACGATGATAGGAAAAGTAGGAAATCAAGGGGAGTGTTTCAAGTGTAATGTGCCTTGAAAAAGTCAAATCGATGGTTGTTCCTCTTAGCGTTGTTGACTTATTAACATTTGAAACGCATTCGAGATTGTACGTATTGTACGAATGTGTCATCATTTTTCACGTTTGTGTTGAAGTCGCCGCAAATAAGAATTGGTACATCGGCATCAATATCCATCAAGAATGGTGGCACATACTGGCTGTTGTGCTAGCAGGAGTGGAAGAGAGATAGATGCGTCACAAACCAAACGCTTAGGCTGATCGTGCCTCTCTATCGCTTGTTCCGCGCTCTCGCTGCACACTCGGCTCAGACGGAACGTGACAATGAGTCATGCTTTTTCGTTTGTGCAGCCGGCGTTCATCGATTTATTAGACGTTATCACGTCAAAAAAAAAATTTGAAATTGTGTTCAGTTTTTCGCAAACATCTCAGTAGGTAACTCCTACAACGGAGATTTATAATTTTGCTTCTAATACCTTCATATTATTATCGCTTACCTGAGCGATTACTATCTTCTCTGGGTTACGTGAGTTCTTAGAATATTGCACATAGATAACATAATACTCACCTGGTAATATTACATACCCTTGTTGACTTTTTCGGGTTAGCCCATGATTCATTCTACATACATTCCTAACCATATCCGCACCCATACCTAGTTACTTAGCTTCCTCTCATAAGTAGTTACACAGCACAGAACACATTGAAAGTGAAATAACTACGCGCTAACAGTTGACATATGATTATATTATATGACTGAAATTGTAGCTATTTGACCCCTAAGAGCGGTCTTGAATATAAAGTCATTAATCAATCTCCTTGCTTTCGCTTTCGTCTTTGCATTCCTTTTATATTTACAGACAAGTAGCAAGTACCTATGTATATTAATTAAAAATAATAAGTACTTATATTATATACTTTGTGATTATAAGATTATGATTTCAGGAGTAGGTAAAACTTCAAACCTGTTTTTTAAAAATTGTAATACAATATTTTTATTTTTACATCTTATATTCTACTTAATACTAGTTAAAAATAATTCTCGAAGACAACTAAGTAACATTTTGAGTTTTCTAATGAGACACTTTTATATGTATACGATTTTTGTTAGGTTTAGTGTGGCTATGCACTTTTTGTATATGTATTACATTTTGGTACACAAGTAAATACAAACAAGCTTTTTATTACTCATTTTCTATTTTTGTCAGCGTCAAAATCACTGGCAAACAAGTGGAGACCAAATTGAAGAAGAAAAAAATATTTGAAAAATAAATATGAAAAACAAGTATGGTAAGAGAACACTTCAGTACAGTATACCAAAAATCTGTAACATGCTACCAACAAGTATTGAAAAAATAATTAATTTTTCAAGCTCAAAAGAGAGACACGTGCTGAGAACTTGGTTGCTAGAGCGCGATTTATTATATTGAGTTTTAGAATTGTATTTTTATTTATATATATTTAATTTTTTTTGTGCGCTAGGGTATGTATTGTGTACTTTTATTTTTAGTTGAATTTGTATTTATGCACCTATTGACGAGTTGCAGTAGGCAACTCAGTAGGACATGTATTGTTTTCTTTTATGTATATATTGAAATAATAAAAAAATAAAAAAACTGTTTTGTCTATGAGTTCTCTCGTTACCATTGTTTTCACGATATGCTCAAGGCATATAATTTACGGTAAATGTATAGAACTTATTCAACAACAACTACTTACTGTTAATGTCCCTGAATTCTTTCGCAAGGCGTTGTTAACCGATTAAACAACCAGCTATGTTCAGGATCACAGCAACTAAATGGATCTTACAACCATAAATCACAACTTACAATGGTATTCCATCTCAACACGGGAATTAATGGCGGTAATTATTGTAATAAAAATAATCCATTTCCTATATCCAACAAAACGGTAATGACTTTTACGATAAAGGTCGAATTTTGCACAAGCATAATTTATTTATGATGTCTGTAGTGATACTTTAACAACCACTGCTGATAAAAGTAAATCATAAAGTATATAAATATAAGAAAATCTTCACGGAATGTTTCTTTACTTTTTAAATGCAAATGAAACATTAGCGCTATGGTAATTTACCTACTATATTTTAATTTCGGGGCTACTTTCCAAGTCCAAAAAGCAGGAAATAAAATACATACACAAGTAATTACTTAGATTCAATGAAATAATGTTTAATTAATAGAAATTTAAACATCTACGCAAATCTTCCGGGCATATGGAAACCGCTTCTTAGCAAACTTTTTGAAGATAAATACTTAATCACTGAATCAACGTCAAAATTTACTGTACTTCAGGTAGGATTTGGAGTCGTTACAAAATGAAACGGAGAAGTCAGAGTCGCTTTTCTAAAGTGACTACGCTGTTCTACTAAAATCTTTGAAATCAAATCAATATAAATTAGGATTTTAGTTGATAATTTAGGTTTTTAGGTTACTTTGTATTCCAAATAAGTAATTTTATAATCCGTCCGCCCGCAGCATTGCCATATAGCCACGCAAACGTTAATCTGTGTTGTTTACTAGGTACGTACCTATTTAGTGAAGGTTTTACCATAAATTAGAAAATTACTATAATATCAGGAGTGATTTTTTTACAAATGTCACGACTACTTGTGTAAAAAATCGAAAGATGTGTTTATCAATAAAATTAAAATTACGGTTCATAAAATAATAATTTGGTTATTTAAAATCTGTTTTTTATAATTCGTATTACTAAGTCGTAACAGGTTGGCTTAATTTTTGAATTTTTTTACAGTGTGTAATAATCGTATTAAAAGTAAAAATAAAATAATAAAAAAATCTACTCTGTTACCGGTTTTTTTATTTGCATATTCTGCGACATGCCATGAAAATTAAAAATGACGAATTTTTACCGTGAGCATTTTGTGAAAAGTACCTTATAAATAATTTCACGTGGATGCCACTTAGTGCTTTTTCACAAGTTTTCAAGTAGTGCGATTATAAATTTGAATTTGGATGAATGTAGATAAAACTCTGTAACTTTTTGAGAAACGGCGTTTTTTTAAGATGTAAGTTGCAATAATATTTGCCTTCTTTATGTATTTTTTTTTTTTTTTTTTTATTATTTAAAAAGAAATCTATGCAATCTTATGATATTTGCACATATTTCAATTTGTAAATACTATTTTCAATAAAGCCTAAGCGGCTTGTGCTTGAAAATAGGAATCGAGTCGTGTCGAAGTGGGGATTCGAACCGACGATCTCTGGACTCAGAGACCGCGACGCTATCCACTGGGCCACCACCCGTTCGAATACCCGTTCGAATATGATACGTGCAAAGCTTATATTTAGGTACTGTTTTAGCTAGGTTCATGGGTTTTTATTTACCTTTGATAAGTGTGAGGATCGAGCGGGTTACAATAATTGGTGTGGACCAAAGGAAACTTTACCTACCTAACTACTGAAAACTCGTCATGGAGAAGGCGGACTATTTAGTTTCAATAGTCTTCTGAAAAACTAGAAGAGTGTCGGCATTTTGTGTCCTACGCTGTTTTTATTTATTTCCTTAACAACATTTACTCGTCACGGAGAAGGCGGACATTTAAAGGTTTCAATAGTCTTCTGAAAAACTAGAAGAGTGTCGGCATTTTGTGTCCTACGCTGTTTTTATTTATTTCCTTAACAACATTTACTCGTCACGGAGAAGGCGGACATTTAAAGGTTTCAATAGTCTTCTGAAAAACTAGAAGAGTGTCGGCATTTTGTGTCCTACGCTGTTTTTATTTATTTCCTTAACAACATTTACTCGTCATGGAGAAGGCGGACTATTTATAGGTTTCAATAGTCTTCTGAAAAACTAGAAGAGTGTCGGCATTTTGTGTCCTACGCTGTTTTTATTTATTTCCTTAACAACATTTACTCGTCACGGAGAAGGCGGACATTTAAAGGTTTCAATAGTCTTCTGAAAAACTAGAAGAGTGTCGGCATTTTTGTGTCCTACGCTGTTTTTATTTATTTCCTTAACAATATTTACTCGTCATGGAGAAGGCGGACTATTTATAGGTTTCAATAGTCTTCTGAAAAACTAGAAGAGTGTCGGCATTTTGTGTCCTACGCTGTTTTTATTTATTTCCTTAACAACATTTACTCGTCACGGAGAAGGCGGACTATTTATAGGTTTCAATAGTCTTCTGAAAAACTAGAAGAGTGTCAGCATTTTGTGTCCTACGCTGTTTTTATTTATTTCCTTAACAACATTTACTCGTCACGGAGAAGGCGGACATTTAAAGGTTTCAATAGTCTTCTGAAAAACTATAAGAGTGTCAGCATTTTGTGTCCTACGCTGTTTTTATTTATTTCCTTAACAACATTTACTCGTCACGGAGAAGGCGGACTATTTATAGGAATCAATAGTCTTCTGAAAAACTAGAAGAGTGTCGGCATTTTGTGTCCTACGCTGTTTTTATTAATACGCTTAACAACATTTATCTTGTATGCTTCCGACCTCTGGTGATAATTTTTAATATAATAAGGGCCTCATGTAGATGTCACTTAGTCCTTTTATACAAATATTCAAGGAGTATGATTATTGTGATATTCGTATCACGGGTTTCCGTACAAGGAGCGGAGCGGGGTCCCCGCGCAGTGCACAGTGATCAGCCTTCGCGGGTTGATAACCCCTGCTAGGAATTATTATTCGGAGGCCGCGCCGTGACTCACCGCTCGCGTGCCCCGATTGGGCGGCCCTGTTATGTATATTTATTCATTGGTATTACTGATATGCTTCATTTTGCCCCTTGGACGGCGAAATGTGAAATAAATCGCCACTGCGAAAATAAGCCCAATCTTCTACGTATCAATGATAGCAGATTTAGATTAGGAAAAGAAAGGAGAAAAAAAATTGTTATTATGTATTTTTACTATCTTTATTATATTTCTTCTTCTGCAATTTATGCAAAAACATGAATATTTTTTATAGCGAAATATCAGATCACTGGGGTGCGATTCTCTAAGATTTTAGACACTTCTGCGCATACGAATTTAGTACAAAATCGTATGCGCAGTAGTTTAAAAACACTTACAGAATCGAAGCGCTGGAGCTACAACTCCAAAAAATCGTTCAAGACAAAATAGGAATATGTCATATATTTTTTAATTCCGTATTTTTTTTTTTGTGAATAGATAAAATTCAGAAGATATTTAAAAATATTTAAGAGCTTATAAAAACGGATTGACCGCAATGGGATGCTTTAAAAGCCCCCGTCTCCTAAGCGTACACAAAAAGGAAGAGTCGTATTGAATATATAGTTGATGCGTAGAACCAGAGAAGAGGCTATGTACTTTTTTACTACTTAAGACGCTACTTACATCAAAACTTTATTAAAATGCCTTGAAATGAATAGACGCATCCTACCTAGGTATATAATTACCTTTTTTGGCGGGAAATCACGGTTACGATATTTTAAAAATTTATTGCGGACATAATAATGATAACAAAAATCGAAAATAAAAATTTTCGTACCTAAGATATAAATCACCATCTACCAGCATATTTTATCTACATCGCAATAGGGTTCTTCCCGATAGCATGAATATTCTTAAAAACGTTATAAATATTTAAAGTATATTTTTACAACATTTTGAATGAATACAAATACTTGTAGACAAATTACTGGATTATACCCATGCTGGGCTGATATCAGATATTATTGATATCTCAACAGAGACAGAGAAGCTCTGGAAACGAATGTGGGTTATCTAGGCGTTTACAGGGCTTATGACCTGTCATTGGCTGGGTTAAGTGGCCACTTGACGTAATTACAACATTCCCCATTCCGCCTGTCATCTGACATCTGACAACCATGTATGACAAATTTTTGAAACTTGTATATAATCTTAGGTGTAAAGAACTATCCGCTTGCGAGTTGTTATTTCGACAGATTTTCGAATTACTGACATCTATTGAGAATAAGTTAAAGTATTTTTTTTTGGGCGATCTACATTATTTGGTGTAAGTAAGGTTCGAATCTGAACTTTATTACCTACTAGCAGACGTCTGAAGATGTGTCTCTTCAATTTATTTTTACTTTTTTTTATTTTAACCAGTAAATATTTTTGAACAACATTTTGAATGAATACAAATACTTGTAGACAAATTACTGGATTATACCCATGCTGGGCTGATATCAGATATTATTGATATCTCAACAGAGACAGAGAAGCTCTGGAAACGAATTAATTTGTAATTAATTTTCTCCAGTAATTTGTCTACAAGTATTTGTATTCATTTCAAAATGTTGTTCAAAAATATTTACTGGTTAAAATAAAAAATCTGTCGAACATAACAACTCGCAAGCGGATAGTTCTTTACACCTAAGATATATACAAGTTTCAAAAAATTTGTCATACATGGTTGTCAGATGTCAGATGACAGGCGGAATGTGGGAAAATGTTGTAATTACGTCAAGTGGCCACTTACCCAGCCAATGACAGGTCATAAGCCCTGTAAACGCCTAGATAACCCACATTCGTTTCCAGAGCTTCTCTGTCTCTGTTGAGATATCAATAATATCTATATTTTTACAATTCCAACGATATAAAACACAATGATCAAAATGTTGTTTCATCTTGTAAATTTATGTTTTAAAAACACGGAAAATATGAATGATTTTTAACGCCCAGTTAATGGCTAATGACGTCATACCCGTCCACCGTGAAAGGCGTGAAATTCATTCCGTAGTAAGCGCCTATATTGCTGTGACGTCACACTGCCATTGCGCGCCAAATGGGAGGATTTTGCGAGCGATTTGAAAAAGCGCTATCGTAAAATTTTTTTTAAAAAATCCCTTGATATTGTAATTTTTCAATCAATTTTTTGAAGTAAAAAATAAAAAATCGGAAAGAACCCCATTGTGAAGTGTGTAGGTATGATCGTAATCGATATAATATTATTAAAGTGTGAAAAAGTGTAATAGATAAGCCTATTTTTCATTTACCCCATTTTCAATATTTTATATTGACCCTCACAAGCATCAAACCCGCGACTTAATAAAATTAGATAATTTATCTAAAATTTTCAGCCATTCATGAGAACTTACGGCTACTCTTTTTACCAGTATTTAATATCATCAGTTACAGTATTTAAAAACATTATTGGTAATTACAGATTACGTTTTGTCAGTGTGCGTGTGTTGTGTATACATATATACAGATACAGTTCCAAGACTGGGCCGACCAGTGACCGGTCTGACAGATCTGAACACATGATCGAGAGGATCAAAGTAAAGATATACACACTGCTTACCACGAGCTTATAACAATAATATTGGCATACAAATATAGAATAACAAAATGACCTAACTGACAATTTTCGCTATTTGGACTATGTATGTCATTTTGTCCACAGTTATGATTCTATTGTATACAGGGTGTAACAAAACTCGATGTTCAAGCGGGAAACCAGTGAATCTACATAATATTTGGAGTCGATTTTGTGGAATAACTTTTTTTATTTGACCCTTACTTTTCGAGAAAAATTGAGTACGAAGTTGATTTTTTTTTGGATTTTTTTTTTGCAAATTGTTATTAAATATCATGTATTTAGTCAAATTAATATTATCCACAAAGAAAACAAAATTAAAAAACGCGTTTTAATAAGAATTTGATCAATTTTACTTAATCTGCCATACTTATAAAAAACTTTTGTGAGAAGAAAACAATTTTTTTTTTCAAGCTCATAATAAAAAGTCATATTACATTATCGTCTCCAAATACGATGTAGATTCACTAGTTCCCGCTTGAACATCGAGTTCTGTTACACCCTGTATAGCATCGAGCTCCTGACGTCACTGCGACCTGTGTAGATCTATTATTGTGACGCCACAGTTATGATCCCCACCACCCTAAAAAAATTACAAAAATTTAGAAAAGAAAGGCACTGCTTCACCATATTTCCTCTATTCTCCGTGGCTATCCACGTCCACTGAGTAAAATCGGCATTCCATTAGGATTTTTTTATCGCGTGACGTCACAAATGCGAGTGTATAGGTGTCGTCTACCTTTAAACTACGCCAGATCCATATAGGTCGTTTTTACAAAAAAATGCAAAATTCTCTGGGTAACCTTTATTTTCAAAATATTGGTCTATCTTTAAAATATAATATTTTGAAATTAAGAATTTTGCCTCTTTTATTAAAAACTCTTCAGTATTAAAAAAAAGGATGTTAAAAATGTTAAATATGGATGTAGCGGATTTTGATATTCACTTTTGATCCGGCGGATTTTGTTAAATAACATCAAGGATGTGGCGGATTTTGCAAGTAACTTAAAAATTTGGGGCCTGGCAACAAGTTCCATGGATCTAGCGGAGTTTGAAATACAGCGTAGTTTTTTAGTCTTTTTTACGTAAAATCTAGCTGGGTTTGCCAGTAAAGAAGTATTTTAAACAATGAAACCCAAAATCGGCATTCC
Organism: Micrasema minimum; assembly: GCA_022494985.1. NCBI lineage: Eukaryota > Metazoa > Arthropoda > Insecta > Trichoptera > Brachycentridae > Micrasema > Micrasema minimum. Next base: position 11,779 of record JAGVSP010005111.1, read on the forward strand.
GATAAAGTAAATACTTCATTTTCTTATATAAACTGGATCTGGCGGATTTTGAAGGTAGGCGACACATAGAGGCAGTGACAAATACTTGAAATTTTCGGTTCAGTTACTCAATATTATCAGAAATGATATCTTTAGTTTAAATAAACCGTTTTACACTAAAAATTGAGGCCAAACATACTCGGAGTATAGCATTTCTACCGTCGAATACTGCTTGAAGGTGAATTTGCCATCATTTCAACTGGCTGTAAAATTACGCAATCAAATTTAACGTAATTTCTCTCTAAAGTTTCGGCTGCAGTAATAGCCTTATAATTATTATTATTGAATCATGTTACTAACAGTAAGTATGGATTCTGTAACACTTGAACCTAAATTACTGCTCTCAAAAGTGGTAAAGTTGTGTCATTCGACTATCTAAACTAGAAAAATACTCATTTTGTATACATTTTCCAGGGACGTAGTAAAATTATTTTAGTTCAGTGCTTTGTTCGCATAAACACTTACTTAGATATAATAACTTAATATTATAATACATCTGCTCGTACCTCCCTCGTGTTGTGATGGGTAAGACGCTGGAGTGATATCACTAAAGTTCCGGATTCTGAAACTTCTTAAACTGGAAGATTTTTAATAAAAATTATAATTAAATGTGAATATAAATATTTTTGATTAAACAATGATTTTACGTAAGGATATCAACAATCTTCTCTTAAAATGTTATAAAAAGTATCATAAAAACATTTTCAGTAGATAATTTCTCTGTTAGACGCATCAATGTTCTTCTTTCTTGACATATTTCATTAACGTGCAATAAATTAGCATTTAAAAAAAGCACCGCACGCCCTTTGTTGGTATAGTTACACACAAAAGTAAATTTAAGTGGATTATTAACAAACGAGATTTTTATATAAGAAAATCAATTTTGGTTTAGAAAGCCGTTGAAACCGAACTCTCGAGATGTGATAAATGATATCGGATGTTAATTTATTTTAGTACAAGATAGGGCGACTGATAAATTAATCTGTGTTGTTCCGAGTTTTATCGGATTTACATCTACTACTGGTTTAGGAATTACATCGTCCTAGAATAATACGTTTGTAAATATATGCTTATTTTTATTATCAGTTTCGTTTACAAGTACTACTACTTTCCCTTATCCGCACCCAATGGTGCATAGGGCACTGTATGGCTACACCAATTGTAGCTTAGTTTATTTGGGTAATAAGTGGGCATATTGAGCATTTTTGGGACGGCAATTATTTATTGTATTTATTTACGAATTTTTTAAACAAGATTTATACATAAATATGATAATTGTGTGAAACTTTCTTATGAAAATATCCACTTTATGTATCCATACTTAATTGTTATATTATTCTCGAAATATATCTATACAGTATGTAACAAAACTCGATGTACAAGCGGGAAACCAGTGAATTTACATAATATTTGGAGACGATTTTAAAGATTTTTTTTTATTTATTTGATCTTTAGTTTTCGATAAAATTGCGTATGAAGTTGATTTTTTTTCGATTTTTTTTTTGCGAATTGGTATCAAACATCATGTATTTAGTCAAATTTATACAATCTATAAAGAAAACAAAATTAAAAACCCGTTTTAATAAGAATTTAAGCAATTTTACTTAATCTGCCATACTTGTGAAAACTTTGGTACCTACTTAAGATGAATTTTTTTTTTTTCAAGCTTAGATTAAAAAGTCATATTACACAATCATCTCCAAATACGATGTAGATTCACCAGCTTTCGGGTTGTACATCGAGTTTTGTAACACCCTGTATATAATATATTATATCAGTATATTTTAGTACGTTTGGAATTCAAGTACGCTGAAGGAATATGAGATTTGATACATTCTATATTTTAAGAGTTATTTTTTTTAGTTATTTTCGTAATTAAAAAAAGTTTTGAATTCAAAATGTCCATTCGTTTATTCGTTTAAAAATTCGCTTACCAAAAACGCCAATCAATTAGGCTGGTAGTAGAATGACGCTTTCCCGTATTTCCATTGAGTTAGAAAGAAAAAGACAGACAGACGCCCTCTCTCTCCCTTCGTACTGCGTGACGTCAGACACGATCAGTGCTGCGATTCTGTTAATTTTGTCGAACTACTGCGCATACGATTTTGTACTGAATTCGTATGCGCAGAAAGTGTCTTAAACCTTAGTAGAATCGCAGCGCAGATGTTCGTTTTACTCTTTCAGGCGGAATTAAAAATGTCAAAGTTTAACATTTTTTATCTTATTACTAACCAATATGAAAAATAATCGCACAGTTGTGATTTAATATTTTAATTTCTTGACAAAGTCATATTATTATTGAATTGTTTTTTTTTATAAAAACAGTTAAACTTTTGAGAATAATTCAATGAATGTGCATATAGTATTGATGCGTGTTATTAGTTCCATAATATAAACATGAAATATTCAATCCGACACGTGATTAAACTCAAACTGTTTAAAAGTTTATTTCTTATATCGACGAAGTATTGTTTTACAAATAATTATAAGTCTTATTTTCCACACGTGTGCACATAGGTTAGGAGCAGTGTATAATCAACCAAATAAATCAATCATAACATTTCCTTTGTAAGTAAAGCGAACTACTATAAATATATATTTTGACTTATTTTGTAATGGCTGGCTATTGTGAAACGCAAACGGTAAACTTGAGATTGTATTTTGGCAACAGGATGTTAAACAATAGAAGTCTAGTTTCATTATCCATTGTTCCCTAATGACATTTCTTTGAGGCAATTTTCTCCGGTGATTTTATAAACGAAGTGATTTTTTTACTATCCATTAAAGCCATCAACATAAAGAACTTCTGTTAAGAATTTTAATTGACTGAGATTGATCGTCAAATTCTCTACATGATTTTTTATATTTTTACAGTAAACTGGGTATTTAATTAGGTAAATAACAGGTGGTTTGACTTTGTATCTACTGTCATCCGGCGAAGGCGTTTCGGCTGGCTAGGCTGGCTATATATATACGTATGCCTCCCGAGAGCCTTAACCATGCTTGCCTATTTTACAAGGCGTCAGGTTCTCGGCGTCCTGGTCGTCCACTGTTGACAATTCGTCGGTTTTTGAGTCAGAGCTGCGGGACGTGGACTTGACTTGGGAGAATGCACAGTTTGTGGATTCCATATGCTCCACATAGGGAGCGGATATGGTATGATAATGAAATAACTAATTAACATTATTTGAAGTAGTATGTCTAAATCTAAAAAAACTAATACTTACTGAATTTCACACCCGAAAATTTATACTTTTTGTTACTAAGTAATAAGTCTTATTACTATAGTCATCATTTTAAAATCTCGACAAAGACGATGTTCAACACTTTGGTTAATTCCACACTTTTTATGCCGATCAGAAAATTTTTGGAACAATCTTTATAAGTGACGGGTTGAGTATGCACGAATCTTTGTGAAGAAATACAAGATTTTATGCTGAAAATATTGGTTGTAATAATGAAACTAATTTATCAAATATAAACACAGATGAAGAAGACGTACAGGTCGTCTCTGTTGAGATATCGCAACAATTCTTCCTTTTTCAGGGAATTATTATTATTATTATGGATAATTTATTAAGCGCCATTTTTGTGAGAAATCACCTCAAGGGCGCTGTACATTCGATATTCTTAGTTAATTCCATTCCCAATTTATGAATAAAGGATCTGAGACAACGATTATCTTAGAAAATGATACTAAATCTTTACGTAGGTGAAGTACTGAACCCCAATTCGTCTTGCAGCTACAAAGCGCATGGACGGTTGGAATTTCAGCTTCACCCACGTACAAATTAAATTCAAACAATTTTACTAAAAACAAGATACTAATGAAATACTAATTATACTGATAGCAGATAGAGTCTAGAATCCAGGTCATTTTGCAGCTACAGAGCGCATGGACTACTGGAATGCCAGCTTCCATCTGATATCAGTAATTGGGGTTAATGATTTTTTTCGAATAAGTTTAGTAGTTCTGAAAAATTGGGGCAGGATTACAATTCATATTTTTATCCCAACTATTTAATAAAGATGGCTCGAATTTATGAAAGGCTCTATTAAAATTTGTCTTGCAGCTACCAAGCGCAGTAATAGAGACATTTAAACAATAATCTAATTGAATCAAGGTGAGTGGTTTACTGGTTAAATAGCAAAAAAATAGGTACGATAAATAAAAATAGATATATAAAAATAGGTACCATCAACAAACAAAAAGTTGAACGGTTGTAGTTAAGAATGAGGATCAAATACAAATAAATTGTTTACCCAAATTCAGTGAAATGCATTTCAAATCTTTGGAAGTAATTTGTCAATATTGTAAACACACGCAAAAAATACGAAAAGGTTACACTCACTGTTACTTAAATGGTTAAAACTGTTACTATTACAATCTATTGTTTGTGTTACTTCAGTCCATAAAATTGGTCAAACATGATGCAGTACTAGTAGGTAGGTAGTTAGGTAGTTTTCAAGGTTGAATGTGCAACATCGTCCGTTCTTTTATTGTGGAAATTTATCAGGCGCTTAAAGGACATTTGACTTCCAATTTGTATTCCTGAGGATATACCATGATCTTATAATTCAACAACTGAGCACTGAAACAAACATCTTAATGTAATATTAAAATATTTTTTACATTCCGCCAGTCAAACGCGTGTGTTGAACTTTAAGAATAATTATTCCGATTATTTGACGTGGGAGTATTTCTGGAACAAAATAGCAGTTGACAGATCCGCAGACGAAGGTAAATCCTTGCCAGATCCTTGATGGGCCGAACGTTGGTAATCCGGCGGGCCTTGTCAGAGGATGGCATTATCAAAATACTTGACAGAATTAAGACTTATGGTGACAGTAATCGCAGAAGGATTATTTGTATTTGGTGGTAAGTTAGGTTCGGACAAGGCGCAATGTCAACTGCATTCGTGTTACGAAATGTTATCATTTTCATTCCATTATTGCTTCATCATTTATTTTATTTTATCACAATATAGATGGAACTTACTAATAAACTTAATTTTCACTCACATAGTCAAAGGATGCACCTGTACATGAATATTTTTTTTTTTTTTTTAAATATCTATGGTGTCTCCTCAGTACCTACGTATTATGATTTTTTTAGAGAAAAAGAATATGTAAAAGTTTGAAGGATGCATGTATAATGCAATACATGGTTATATTAATTATTTATCTATGCATAATGTTGAATTAACTTCGTTACCAACCTGCAATAGACGTATATTTCCTAATATCTTTTTTAATTATAGAAAAATCAGTACAATTTTTATCGACAATGGAAAGATATACTTTTATCTGCCACGGAATTAAAAAAATATCTATAAAGACGGTGCGTTTATGATTCTATATCCGCTCCCTACGTAGAGCATATGCACTCCAAAATCGACCTCTTAGCGAAGTGAAGTCAAGTCTTGTAGTTGTACCAACCTACCTGCAGCCAAAATCGAAAGAAGAAGAAGAACTTAACATTATGTTTTCTAATCTTGTTAGGAATAAAAAAACAAAACTAGAAATTAATCAACAGAACCTTTAAATTAATAGGACGCCTGAAAATCGTTATCTTTGGGGGCCAGGCTTTCCTCGGGTTATATATTTTCAATCTGTGTATTAATTTTGAACTAGTTATTTGATCGTATTAATTTCTAACCGTTTTTGACATGCAAATTCATTTAAAAAGTCTGCGTTTAATTTGTAATATTATAGATTTTGGCCATTTTATAGTCATCAATTAGTAATATTTTGATTTCCACAATGAAGTCGTTCCGTGATGAGCCTGTCACAGTATCCTTAACAGGAATATAATGTGTTTGTTAGTATTTTTATTCAGATCGATTGAAAAAACACCAGCTGATCCGGATGTCCTTGCGAAGTAAAAATAATTAAAAGTCTCCGTAAGAAGGAACTTTTATGTTCAGTCAGGTGCACTGCTCTGTGATGGCGTGGGGTAACTTGGTACATGTTCAATTTAAATATAAATCATAAAAAATACTATCGCATTTTATAATTAATTTTATCTGCGTACGTATAATTACAGATATTATTACAAAGTGGGATGCGAAATAGTTAGTCATTATGTCTAGGTACTTATTATTTAGTATAATACTAAGAAGCGGTTTTCAGCATAATCGAATCACTAAAAATTGGTTGTTTTTATTAGGTAATACAATATTTTTTTAATGGAAGCGATAATATTTATACTGTCCAATGTTTAGAATTTTTATTTTTTAAATGGTTATCTTCTAAGTTATCTTTCGGTGGTGAAATATGAATGAAAATCTTAGAGTCTCTTCTGGAATAAAAAACCACGGAAATGTGTTTTTTGAGCCATTTTAATGAAGGAGGAAAACCGTAAACAGTTTTCACTGAGTACCTAATGACTTCTTCATTTTTTGTATTAATAAATTGCCGCTAATAATAGGTGCTGTAGCTCAATCACAGGTGACTATCGATGTGCTAATAAGCGACGTGGTTGATAACGATAGTCTCACCACGAATGTTTAACGTTTCGCGATCACAATGGAAACATCCGTTAAAAGTTATCGTCTCGGGATTTATTAATTATCGCTTTATATATGGAAAATTCGCCAAAACTGTAAGTAAAATAAAATATTTAGTTTTAATAGAGTTTTTAATTGTTTGTGCACAATTAAATCATGCCATTTATTTGCTTTTAAATCAATTTGAGAAAGCAATAAAACGAAACATTTGTCAAAGTATGTCTTTCATCTATGGTGCTTGGCAACGCGACCGTGATATGAACGTATGTCCATTGTGATCGGTCAAAATGCTTAGCACGTTTTCAAGCACGTCGTCAATCATCTATGATTGAGCTACTGATATCTGATAGATTTGGTAGTTTTGTGGTAAACAAATAGTATTTAGTGTTGCAAGTAACCTTTGCATATCACGGTTCCCCCTCTCGCCAGCAGCCGCTCGTCTGAATGAATTAAGTTTCACATTAAAGAAAGAAGAAATGACGTTCCCAAAATGGCGTTGCTCATTAAACCGCGGCCTTCACAACAGCCGTATAATCGGTTGAGAAATTAATTCCGGAGCAATTGCGGCTGCTCTTTTTGGGGTCTACGCGCCATTTTTAGCAAGATGGCGGTCACAGCATCGATCAATTATTATTCTTGTTTCTAATTTTGTAGTTTTCTCATTAGTAAAACTATGTATTTTATTACCTGAGTAGAGTACACAGGATGTTGTGTTTAGAGGCAATCGACAACGGGCAATGATCGTTATTGAAATATAATTATACAGTAGATATAATATGTAGTAGGTAGGTACCCACACTTGGGTTACGCAATTTTAAATATATTTTATATCTCGGCTTATTCGTAAACCAGAGTCAAATAAACACTAACACAAACTGTAGTAATGATTTAGAAAATACTGATTAACAAGTACATGATAAAATGTATCCGACCTCCTAAGAGACTCTTGATCTATAAACCTATGGGTCGAAGGAGTATCAGAAAATTAAACTAAGTTGGTTGGGTTTTGTGGAGAAAAACACCGCATCCTTAGGCATTAGAAACTGGAATGAGGCGGACCAGGACCCTCAATGGCTGTAGAATAGGAGGAAAGGATGATGATACAAAATTTTTTCATCATTTTTTTTATTTATTCATTTATCCACCCCAACAGACCAGTGAGGCCCAATTACAGAGGGGGACAATGTCACAAACACCCAGGAGTTGAGAAAAATCAATTTGATTTTTGTTTTTGTTCAAGTACTGTTATGGATGTTTAAACATGTAATGTGTATACTGGATGTAACAATAACTCGTAGTACAACCCGGAATATGGTGAATCGTACATCATATTTGGAGTCGAAGGACGTGTTAATATTTTGACTTTTTAATCTGAGCTTGAAAAAAATATTTTCCTCTCATAAAAGCTTTCATTTGTATAGGAGATTAAGTAAAATTACACAAATTCTTATTAAAATGCGGTATTTAAATTTTGTTTTCTTCATGGATAGTATTAATTTGACTAAATACACGATATTTGATAACAATTGGCAAAAAAATGTCGCACTCAATTTTCTCGAAAACTAAAGGTCAAATCATCAAAAATATTTATATCCACAAAATCGACTCCAAATATGATGTAGATTCACTGGTTTCCGCTTGTATATCGAATGGTGTTACACCCTGTATATATGATAGTGGAACAACTGCTAGGTAAATGAGTAGACCTACATAGTTATTAAGAAAATTGATTTTTACCCAGCTATCAAAAAAAAAAATTTATTGGACCCAACACTCCACACTGAGCAGGCAACTAAGAATATTTTGTCTAAAAGTTTCTATTAGGAATATTACTGCAGTCCTTATTTTACTGCTCTACCTCTCCCTTATCCGCACCGAATGGTGCATAGGGCACCGCATTGATACACAAGTGCAGCGAATCTTGATAATTTGTTTCATGAAGGCAAAATGAGTCTTAGGTATCACAATTTTTATGTGAAAAAGACATTCAAATAAATATTTCATTTAGACCCCCATCGCGAATCGAACCCGCGTCCTCATGCATGGTAGCTCAACGCGCTACCGCTAACCACGAGGCGTTCTTATTTTAACGGGAAGATAAAAATAAAAACAAAAAAAAAAAAAAAAAGAAAAAAAAACAAAAAAAAAAATGTATTGATGGGTTACTTAAATTAAGATTGTATGTAGAATATACCCATTATAAAACAATGTAAAATGTTTCCCTCGGCACGGGGTTATCCCAGTGAGGGAACATTATTATTATATATATTTTTTTAAAAACACTCCAAACAGTCCAAATAAATAAAATAAAAATAAATAACCAAATTGTTGTAATTCGAATAAAACATCAGTAATTACTGATGTTTTATTTGAAAAAAAAGTTGTTAACTTGATGACGAAGAAGTTAACTTTTTTCAGTGTAGTAACAAGTCAGTGGATTGGCAACATCCAAATATTGTAAAATTTCAAGTTATTTTTGTACAATTTCCCCTTAATACCGGTAAGGAATCTACGAAACTTCGCCACAGTTAGTGTATTTTATTCTGACGCTAAAGGCAATTTAAAAAAATCGCATAGGAACAGCTAAATATCGAATCCAAGACCTCACACATGCTGTACAAACACTAATTTATACTCGGTGTGGATAGCCACATACAGTTTTATGCTAATTTGACATCTTTCTTCACACTCACAGTTGGAACTTGGAACTTGTCAATGAGAAAGAATAACAGAATAAAAGTTGCCTAACTCCATTTTTTAACTGTTCTCTGAATGTCGACAGGCAAAAGGGCATAAGAGATATTTTGTCGATTTTGAGCTTTTGTTGAGTAATCCGGCAAACATTTTGCCAACAATATGTATTACATTATTATCCGTCGGTAGTTTACATTTGAATTACGGGACGTGGACCTGACTTGGGATGATGCACGGGAACTGAGTCTAGGTGGCAGTTTGTGGAATACATATAATATATGTACAAAATGCTCATTATACTATACATTAGGGTGCAGATATGATAATTATTATAGACTGTCGATAAATTGTCATCAGTGAACGTAGGACAATGAAAATATTTTGTCTTTTTTACCATTTTCGCTCCTCTGAAATCACTTACGTCCCTTCGACTCGGAACAAATAGTAATGCGCCTGCGCACACGCCATATTTTTATTAGTTTGAATTTGGAATTTGGAACACGATAATCTCATCTTTATTGAAATTTCAGCTCGAGCTTTATACTGATATCACGGAGACGTTTTATTGGACATTGGATTCAACATAATCATTTATAAGCGTTTCATTAGCATAACGCTTTTCGGATTTGTGTCATTCTGCTTATAAGTCACGGTTGAGTGGTTGTACCGCTTTGCTTTTGACGTTTGCAAGGTTTGATGTTTTCGTAATACCGAAATAAGAAGAAATACTCAATAACAATTAACTCTAAATTTTTTGGTGTGTCGAAATGCTTTGTAGACAACAATGTTGTCATTCATCAAGTGGCCACTTAACTCAGCCAATGTCAGGTCACGAGCCCTGTAAACGCCTAGATATCCTCATTTCCTTCCGAACGTCTAACGAGACGTCTGTTGAGATGTCAATTATAACAAATAACTCTGTTCGTCCAATTGACCCCTAATAATAAAACAAACATTTTAATAACAAAAGGATCGTATTATAACAGATTTTCTGCACTCAGTAATACTGTTACCGAATCCATTTTGTAGTTCTTTACATTAAAATATATATGTGATAGCTTCATGTAACAAATTATCAAGATTCACTGCACTTGGTGTAAAAATGCAGTGCCCTATGCACCATTGGGTGCGGATAAGGGAGAGTAGTAAAACTGGAAACTGTTGATAGCTTCGAAGAAGAATTCACTAGAAAGGGCGTTTCCATACAATTTTCAGTATTCAAAAGACGTTTAAAAAATGATTTGCGGTATAACACAACGTGTTATAGAATTTTAAATAAATAAATTTTAGTCGAATGATTGAGAGGATGCGATGTCACGTGGCCGTGGGCGCTTCTCTACACAATCGTAGTCCATTATTTTCTTAGGAGATGAATAAATTAATTATTTAAAAAATAAGATAATACAAACACGCTTCTAATGAATATCTAAAACGTGTGAAAAAATCTTTGCTCTAGTGCTAAATTCCAGGGAGAAAATCGGGGACTACGATTGTATGAAGATCGACCGCGGGTCGCGTGACACCTCACGCTATTAATTATTAATTTGGCGTTTCGCAATATTTTTTCTCTGTTCCGTTTTTCGTATAAAGTTCGGAATGTGCATCTAGTAAATTTCCTTTCTACCGTTCTGATAAATGCATGAGAACATTATTATATAATGACAATATTATTGCTTAAAGACTCGTGAAAAGCTAACTGTGAACGGATTCTTCTTGTTTTCTCGCAACTTTTCACAGTCTCGTCCGATCCAAGTGCCATTGTGTTGATAGTGTGTAATTTATAATCCCGTAGTCTCACCTATGTTCATGTACCAATGTACCAGTGTACAATGGATGCCAAGAAAAAACCTGCCAAGTAAGTGATACCTCCAAGAACTTTAATTTTTAAGGGAAGTCACTTTTTGTTTAAGATAATTCTTACGCATCGAACACCCGCGACCGACGTGAAATTCATGAAATTCGCAGAACACTGCATTTTACGTGAACGGCACGTTACAAATAAAACGAACCTTAGTCATAATGCACAGGTTTTGACGTGATAACGTCTAATAAATCGATGAACGCCAGCTGCACACACGAAAAAGCATGACTCATTGTCATGTTCCGCCTGAGCCGAGTGTGCAAGCGAGAGCGCGGAACAAGCGATAGAGAGGCACGATCGGCTTAAGCGTTCGGTTTGTAACGCATCTATCTCTCTTTCACTCCATCGGCCGATGCGTTCGAGTAGAAGGGAGACAGCAGCAGCACACAAGCTACAAAGTGAAAGTGAAATTAACGAGTGCAAAAAAATGATAATTTATGAAAAAAAAAAAAATTAATTAACTCCTGCTTTGTATTATACAAAAAAATGATAATTCAGTAATAATAATTCAATTCATTTTATAAAAGTATGCTATTTTTCATCAATGTTTTCTTATGACGTTATCACGTAAAATTATCGTCCGTAAACTGACTTTACAGACAATATTCAATTGATAATAATTTAATCAGGTTGTCGTTTAGCGGTTAGCTATGAAGTTCGGATTAGAATCCCAAGGTTCGAATCCTATTCCATCTCAACTTGCTCCCGCTTTCTGCCGCAGTTATTTCTGACTGTTGGACTATTTGAAATTAGCACTGAAATTAGAATTTAAATCCATATGAACGCCATGTCTCTTTTTAAAAAAAAAAGTAAAATTGATAGTGGCATAGTGAGTAGTGTAACCACAGATCATAGAAAAGGTTAATAGCGGTTTTTTTAACTACCTCAACAGGCCAGGAGGCCCAATTACAGAGAGGAAACAACATCACAATAACTGGGGCGTTTTTTTTAAAATTGTGTAGCCACCGGAAATCGAACCCGGAATCTCTCTGTCGTGAGTCCCAGTCCTGGTCCCAGTCTTACTCATTACGCTACGAGGCTGCCTAAAGGTCTAAAGAGAAGTAAGATATTTGTACATTTTTTAAGTAAAGTGTGAAAAAATGACACTGTAGGAGTATGTAAGTAAAATTCTTTAAGAAATTCTGAAGATTCTGTGACATCCAGTTAGTACAAAAAACTTAGCGTATGATTCACGCGTCAGGCATTAGACGATTTTGACTGAGAATTAAATTGTTGTTGTGCTCTTGTATTACGATTGTTTGTACCATTCTCACGATGTATAATTCGCTTGGCCATAAAAACGCGACACATCATTGGTAAATAGCACAATTTTCCGGAGGAATGTGGACTAAGCGAGACAAAGGAAAAAGATGCTGAAATCTCGAATTTTTTTGTACACAGTACTTAAATTTTTCTTGAATGAAAATGAAGCAAAAAAATGGCCTTAATGAAATAGGTATTACAATATTAGTATGATAAAATTTTTGTACACATAACTGGATATTGATTGAAAAAATATTCCTTATACGCCCTGACTCATTCGTTAATCTGTCATTTTCCTTCCTCTTTTTCTATGAAGACATTGATCAGATTGTGTACGTATACATAATGGTAATCTTCTTTTAAATTATGTACCTACTTGAATACCATTTATTTCTTACTTGTAGGTATTATTTGAATCTTGACAATTATATTTTGGTTTGATTGGCAGCTTGGAAAAAAATCCAGAAGGCAAAAAACGCGCCAATGCAGATAAAATTAAAATGTGCAAGAAAGTTAATTAATAAAAAAAAAAACGTATTTCAGAACATTTTAATTTCACGTCAATTTTTATCTTGTGCCACTATTATAGATCGCTCATGTGAGATTTTTACAGTTTTGAATGATCTTGTTCTTACCAAATAAAAACCGTTTTCTGTATGTGGGTGATATTGCATAAATCGTAAATTTAAAAATGTATTGTCCTCAGTGCTATAAACGTAGGATCTAAATAAATATCTACAAGACATCAGATTCCATTTAACACACATGATCTCATGTTTCTAATATTGAAACTTGCCATCCATCTTGCAAACAAGCATCGCAAAATGTCCTCCTCCGATACATAGTTTATAATGTTGATTTTTCTAGAATAAATTCTTCCGTTGCGTTTCATGTTTAATCGTTCAGGTCCGAGAATGAATGGCTTTTGTCAATATTGAACATTTTTCAAACACATATTACTTATTATGAATGCAATATGACTCGTAGGCGGGTACCGTTGCGGTGTTAACTAAGTACTTGAAGATAAAGTACCTACAGTAAATTTATCTATCAGGTTTGAAGAATATTTTGATAACACGAAATACACGTGGATTAGATACGCACTCGTATTATGTGGGTACGTTCTTAGAACCAGTTGAGTGATACCTAGTATTCACAAAAACTCCAATCCGATAAAGGTTAAGTATATTTAGTATATCATCCGGAAAAGATAAGCAGTAATTAAGGGCTGAACGCTGTATTTTATCACATTCTTTACTGTATTCACGGTCATATTCGTGCTATTTTTATTTATTCTTTCCTCGTCACGAGATTTTCCCGAGGAATGCATTTACTAAATTAATGAAGGGCGTTACAAAACTCGATGTACAAGCGGAAAACCAGTGAATCTACATAATATTTGGAGTCGATTTTGTAGAATAAACTTTTTTGATTTGACCTATGGTTTTCGAGAAAATTGAGTACGAAGTAGATTTTTTGTAAAAAATTGTATTAAATATCATGTATTTAGTCAAATTAATACTATCCATAAAGAAAACAAAATTTAAAAAACGCGTTACAATAAAAATTTGACCAATTTTACTTAATCTGCCATACTTAACAAAACTTTTGTGAGAAGAAAAAAATTTTTTTTTTTCATTCTCAGATTAAAATGTCATATTACACAATCGTCTCCAAATACGATGTAGATTCACTAGTTTTCGGATTGTACATCGAGTTTTGTTACACCCTGTATATTATGTATACAATAAATCTGATGTAATAAATAAACAAACAATAAATATGCCATTAAAAATGGTTAACAATGAGAATATTTGCTATAATATACACTTTTGATCACAAAATGTTATTATTTGAGACTTTCTAAAATTGTTTTTCTTTATTTTGGAACCCAGAATGAATCTACAATAATTTAGACATACCTACTCAAAAAGTTACTTAACAAAATGTCATTTCGTTAAATTGATATTTTATTGAATAACTGCCTTCTGAATAACTGAATATTTGCATACTTCTGTGATGCAATTTCTCTTGACCATACTAATAAATGTGACAGTAAAATACTCTTGTATTTTAAAATATTCAATAAACAATATTATGCTAGCAGAACTAAAAGAAAGGTGTGTCAATAGGTAGGTACATGATATTATTTGTAAAAGTTGGGTAATTTTGCTCCTGAAATGGCTTAACAATAGAGTTATATTAACAACTGTTTTCTACAATATATTATGTTGCGGATGAGTGATTTTAACAGCAGCATGTTTGATTATATCTGTTTTTAAATTAAATAATGTTAACATAGGAACAGGCAGTTTATCAAAGGGAGAGTTTGAAATAGATATCTACACATTGAGTCGGTCAAAAGATTATATTATTAGGAATTCAACATATAAAAAACGTAAATGATAAGCTTGACATGCGTCGGGAATAAGCAGTGACTTCATGAGAATGTTAGGCCCAGAACACAGGGTGAAACGGAACTGCAACGAAACCTATTCGAAACTCTTGGTATGAAACCAGTTTCAGACTATTTCCACAAACGGCGCAACCTAAACGTGATGAAATTTTTTATACAGTCGTTAGTTTTCTCTGAGAGCAGACGTCTGTCTCAATCTGTTTCAATATGTAGAGTTTTAAACGCGACACGAGTTTCCTGCAAGCCAGTTTCAATGCAACTTATTTGAATTGCGTTTCAGACAGGTTAAAACTTGTTGCGTCGTGTGTGGTTTCTTATAGGACTAACTAACTAACTAACTAACCATCACGCCATTTCTCCGAAGGGGTAGGCAGAGAGGATAGAACGCCACACCACTCTGTCCTGGCATACTTCTCTTGCTTCCTCCACATTCATACATCTTCTCATGCACGCACGTCGATTATTCCGACTTCTTACATGCCCACTTTCAAGCACTTGTTTTACTTGATCATGCCATGTCTTTCTCGGCCTTCCTCGACTTCTACATCCAGGCACACTTGCATTTAAACTTATTTTAGCCGTTCTTTCATCACTCACTCGCTCCACATGAACAAACCATCGTAAAAGCCCTTCACAGTCGCATCATATATTTTTTTAGCCGTTCTTTACTACATGACTACATGATATAAACTCACAAGTAATTTTGAGTTGCAGTTTTGTCATTTTTACATTTCACCATGTGTTATGGGCCTAAGTCAAACGCGCTAACCAATACACTACGAGTCAGTCGACACATAGATTTTCTTCACTAATTAAAATTAATATTTACGTGTTTAAATAAATCTAATGGTAAAATTGACCATTGACCAATGGCCCTAATCAGGCATAAGCGCGTATGTAAATTATCGTACGAAACATGAAGGGACAGCCGCAGGGTCCAATCACCAAGATCTTCGGAATTGTTTATTAGAAAAATTCAATGTCTCTGGTGTCTCTGGGTCATTTAGCGCATAACTCAAAAATTGAAATTATGACACACTTAAACTATGTATTTCATGCCCATTTTCAAAACACGATTGCATGTAGTTATTAAATGTGATTTTAAAATTCGATGCGTATGTCACAGAACGCCCTCTTTAAATTGGTAATTTACAGATGTTAGTTGTATCGTAAAATACTTCATTAT
Organism: Micrasema minimum; assembly: GCA_022494985.1. Lineage (NCBI taxonomy): Eukaryota > Metazoa > Arthropoda > Insecta > Trichoptera > Brachycentridae > Micrasema > Micrasema minimum. The sequence continues at coordinate 27,747 of JAGVSP010005111.1, forward strand.
GCATTCAAAACAGTACTTATTATTTTAAAAAAATTCTTATTTTATTATTATTAATGTTTTTATTCATTGGGTAATATTTTTATTTTACCTTTAAATCGTCTTATATTAAGTATTATATTTTGAACAAAAAATTATTACCGTGCAGACATCCGATTTTATGATTTTTGTTTTGTATAATATGTAAAACACTATAATTAATTTATTTGTTGCATAAGTTCTTGAGCTTTTTACAAAATTTGAATAGATTTCGACATGATGTGATGACAAATTTATTTAATCATTTTGTAATATTTTTTGTTAATAAAAAATAAATGAAAATAAATGCTTAGCAATTTTCTCAATGGATGACAGAGAGTGTTCACAAGTGAAGCGTCGCACCATTTTATTGTATATTGGCAGATATCGATATCAAATACTAGGTGAAATGGGGAATGTTGTAATACAGCAAGTGGCCACTTAACCCAGCCAATGACAGGGTCATAAGCCCTGTAAACGCCTAGATATCCATATTCCCTTCCAAATTTCTCGTCTCTGTTGAGATGTCAAATTATAAATACATTCGTTTATTAGGTGAAAACTATCAAAACACTCTTGTATTTTTTTTCAACAACTCCGATAAGCACATTTAATTATCAATTTTCCATTTTCCTATGACAAAATGCATTATTAGGTATGCAGTGCCCTATGCATAACTACTAGGTGTGGATTAGGGAAAGTAGTAGATAGGTATATTCAAAGTGTTGTTTTTTTATGGAACACCTTGTACAAAGATGCGAGAAACAAGAGAAAGTATTTAATTGTTAATTTGTTAACTTAAACCCGTGAACTCGTATTAAAATGTATCCAAAATAACTTACGTAAAAGCGTAAATATTACATTTTAACATGCACGCTCTTTCGTGGAAGAATTAATATGTTTTTCTCATATCACTTACCGTGCGAAGTAAATTTAACAATTATTATTTTATAAGAGTCGCGATCAATCATTCCTCTTTTACGTAAAACATGAAATATTTGACTTGTGTAACGTTACATATATGAAGTAACTGCATTTAAAGTAAACATTATGATGGATAGAGTCATCTGTCTTCTTGGGAAATCGACTGCACCGAACAAGACTGCATCGGTAGTCATTTATGAATATTTAATTAATTTTGATGCATTGGAGAAACAACGTAAGCCAAATAATAGTAGGTACATTGCTAAAAAATTAAAATAAACGTTACTTTTTATTTTAAATATTTTGGGGAAAAGTTTTGTTATTTTTATAATTTTATACAGACGTACCTATGTTTTCATATAAACAGGAATATTATGTGGTGTTTAGTTGACTTACACAATAATGCAAACAATGTATGAAATTAATAGTGAGTTTTGCACATTTCTATGAATGTGGGAGTTTAATTTTTTATGTCACTAGTTCCGCGGCGTATATTTTTCTAAAGTAATGAAAACCTACATATTCGTGAGTTTTATAATTGTGCTGTTATTTCTTGTTCTAGATAAGATAAGCTAAAAAATCACCCAGGTAATAAAAAAAGGTTACATCAAGCATTAATACCAACTTTACTAGAAATAATAAAAACGACTACGCTGTTACTCAAATGAGTTATATTGCGCAATTGCGTAATATATATATTATACTTGTTACCGTTCACCCCGAGGTGTAAACCACTCAATATTTGGGACCACGTACTCATCTCGAGAGATGCTTGACTACGATAAGGACGTAAGTTAAATAAAAACAAACGTCGAGTAAAACATGTGTCGAGAAATCATTAAGTCTATTTGCTCAGGGCTCAACAATGGCGAAGTCTTTATATACAAAATGAAATATTCCCCTTAAAATAATAACCGATCCATTAATTTCCCAAGTTTTCTCTCAATTGAAAAATATTTTTTGAAATTATGAAAATAATAAAATATTTACTACAGCGAATGTAAAAAATATTCGTTCAATTTCCAATCGAATTTTTTTTTTACATAATTACACATAATCTAAATTTTTTAAATAATTCAATATGGGTAAGTAGTTTTTGTATTTTTATTGTTATTTCTATTGTATCGGTACTAAAATAATGATTACTTTTACAATAAAACCTACTATTTTAAAAAGATTGCTTGAAACACGTTTCAAAAATTTAGTTCAAACAGGCTGTAATCTTTTACCTAATTTTATTGACTTCGATGATCTTCTTTTTTTTGTCTCAAACAAAAGGTTAAGTAGGTAGTGAAGAAGTTTCTTGGTCATTATCGAAACTGAGTAGATATTTTTTGCAACATAAGCTTTGTTTTTCTTTACTGTTCTTACCACATAATCTACTCGCGTTAGACCTTCATTTTGGAAATAAAAAGATGCTGTTTTTGACACTAAGGTAGACCCTCTTCAGAAATTATACATCATGTCATAATACACAGAAATAGAGGCATAAGAAGAGTATCAGCCATTAAAACGATATTTCTTTGAGTATATTTAAGCACAACACTTTTTATAATTAACTTTAGCTTTTACCACCACAACTTTTTTAGATAAAATAATAATCAGGCAGTAAAATATCGAATAAGAATAACATTTTTTAGTACATTTTTGTATTTTGTATGCAGAAAAGTATGATTACTGTATAATGTTTCTAACGATTTGTTTTTGTTTGTTACAGGAACAAGATCACCATTCGAAAATCGACCAAAAGAATTCTGGACACGAACTTAACGATAGAAAGTAAAACATCCATTATTTATACAAAACCAAAATAATGGTGTATGTTAATAAAACGTCCAGCAAACAACGTCAATGTGGAATTGATTTTAACGCCGTGACTAGTGAAGTGTTCAATTTAAAGTGATGTATTCAAAACAAACAGGCAGAAAATCTTAGATCATTTTATGTTTGACAGTGTTTTGACAGCGCGCGCTTTCCATTTCAAAATTCGAGCGCCGCCATCTTTTAATGTGCGTTCCGTAATACGCACCTGATTGCATCGGCATTCTGGTGGTTTAGTTTTTTTTTTATTCGGCTTTTGAATTTATCGCAACAAAAGCAAGATGGCCGCTGTCATGATTGAGGCCAGGTCTTTCAGGCCGTTTAAGTCTTCCGAAGAATACCTGTATGCACTTTGCAAGGTAAGATTAAAAAAATATATTTTCGCATGTATGGAAATCATAATGTTTTGATACAATTATTCAGTTACAAGTTATTTTAAATTTTTTACGTGAATATTTTGTACAAGAAATTCGATTTTAGTGAACTGGAAATGCTTTAGCTGGTACTGGGGTAAACACATTGCGAACTTAAAAAATAAAATTAGTTATTTGCCAAAATTATCTAAATATTCATCATAGCTTTTTTCTCACGCTATTCTCGAGAAAGCGATAAAACTAAGTACCTACCTTGGAATTTATATAATACTTATGTAGGTAATCTTAAAACCAAGTAAAAAACAAAACAACAAAATATTTGCAATTTTTCATAAGTTCAGTAGGAAATAAAAATTAACATTAATATTACTGCTTTACAATTTTTAACTGGTATTAATCATCATTTTAAAGTACTTTTTATAATTAAATACTCACATTATTTAGAAATATTGTACGTGTCTTTTTAGCTATCATAAGTAGGTACTTTATCCCCCAGCGGGCATTTCTTATGTTTTGATTTATTATTAATTAAAAAAGAAAACAAACAAAAAGTTCATATGTGCTTGACTGAAATTGTCTTTTTACTCTCACCGTTTAATAATAAAAGTTTGAGCGTGTCGGGATATAAATTAAAAAGTAAAATCAATTTATGGCGTTCATTAAGTGAATATCACAGACCATAGATCAAGCCACACGCACATAGAAAGGTGAAATAGTATTGTCTATTCTCTGTAGCGGTGTTTTTACTCTATGGACCACGGAATGTGATGTAAATAATATATTAGACAGAAAATTTAAATGGTCATTTTTAAAGCGCTCTTGCATACCACCATAAGTGTTAATTTTTAAAAATTTAAACACATATGAACTATTTCTGATAATACATGGTGTAACAAAACTCGTAGTACAACCCGAACTGGTGAATCTACATTATATTTGGAGTCGAATGTGTACCTAACGCGACTTTTGAATCTGAGCTTGAATTTTTTTTTTCTTTTCATAAGAGCTCTCATACCTACCGCAGATTTAAAAAAATTTAACCACCTCAACAAGCCAGGAGGCTCAAAAAAGAAAAATCACTTTTATTATTTATACGTAATATTGCACGTTTATTGCTTATTTTAATTTGATTTTCTTTATGGATAGTATTAATTTAACTAAATACATGATATTTGATATCAATTTGCAAAATGATTATCGAAAAAAAATCAACTTCGTCATCAATTTTCTCGAAAACTGTGGGTCAAATTGAAAAAATTTCTACAAAATCGACTCCAAATATTATGTGGATGCACTGGTTTCCCGCTTGTACATCGAGCTTTGTTACACCATGTATTAGATATTTTTAGAAGCTAAATAAAATTGTATAGCACTACAATAAGTCTTTTGCTACTAGTTCTGCTAGATTAACATATTTATATTAAACATGTTTCTTATAGTGTTAAAAATAACATAATTATTAATTGCCTAAAATCTATACAAAAGCATATCTCTTAAAAATCTATATACCCCTAAATTAACCGGAAATTCAATTCAATTTTAAACTATTACGAGTTCGAAAAATGTAGTATTTGGACAAGAAATATAGTATAAATAATTTAGAATGACTGGTAGGTATATTGTATTTTACTGATAATATTCATAAAGTAAAGTTACAACTTTTTAATCCATAAAACATACTCAATACATACATGTGTTACATATTTATGAACAATGAGGATCAACAACTAGAATAAAACCTTTGGAAGATAAGATATTTTATTGACCCGATAAAATTATATTTACCTAATTACGAGTGCTGGGTTTATCACTCAACGGCGATAAGAGTTTATCGATTACCTGGAACACAATACGTTATAAAACTATATTATGTCGAAACCTAGCAAATATCAAACGTGGTTTAAACCTGCATTAAATATTACGGTTTCGTAAAACAAAAAACAAATTATATTTATATAATTTTCACTTAAAAAACAATTTTTAAAAATTTATTAAAAGGTTATTTT
>JAGVSP010005112.1:0-12253 GCA_022494985.1 Micrasema minimum
CAAAAAAATTTGTAAAATTTAACTGTAAATTGATAATTAATTTTAACTTAATGTTTGTAGCACTCCACTTGTAGTTTTCCATAAATATGAAATAAAAAACACACTTTTGTTTTAAACTACTTATTTATTTTTAAAATGCCAACCGGTTTCGGAGATACTACTCCTTCTTCAGGGTCAAATAAATTTATTTTTTTTACAAAATCGACTCCAAATATGATGTAGATTCATTAGTTTCCCGCTTGTAAATCGAGTTTTGTTACAGGGTTTGTATAATAACATATTTTTTCTAAAAGATGACGCTTATTTCCGATTCGAATTCCTTCCCCGCCGAAATTCAATTCACTTCCTCGAGAGCTCCACGATAAATTTCTCTGCCCTTTTGAGTCAAGTTCCTAAGCCCTAGCACATTCGTATATGTATACAAAACTACAAAAGAGAAAAGATGGAGGATTCCCGCGCAATGAATCACAGGTGTATGATACAAAAAAAATTGCACCTTTACCTGCATATCCCCACCATTTTACAAAACCCCGCTAAAATAACAGCCCCTAGTTGAAAAGGCATTCTAAGTCTTGTGCCCTTCGTTTTTGTTAGTACGGATACGTCAACCCTTTTGATTTACTAAACAATATAAATTATTCAGTCAAGGATATTATTTCGACACACATGGCGTTTTCAAGGGCGAGTCTGGAAGGAAATCAGCTGATTGGTCGTTGAGAGTTCCCGCGCATAATTTTGTTTTTTTCGTTCCATCTTTGAGAGGCTTTGGCGGGAAACGCATGACCAATGACCACGTGTGGTGATAAGTAAATATCGAGAGAGTGTTTTGTATCTAAATCGGAAAACCTTGGTGTACCAATGCAGTGCCCTATGCACCATTGTGTGGATAAGGGAAAAGTAGTAGTAGAGTAATTTTATTCATCGGTAATCCGGATGCGAATCCCTCCTCACAAACGCTCAGAATGCTCGCTTTTTGAGTTTTGAGAACAAGTGTCTGAGAAGGATTCTAGACATAAGGTGGTTTGACTTCATAACCAACGCCGATGTTCGGGAACGGACGCAGCAACCTCCATTAACTGGAGTCGTGAAGATGCGGCGTTGGACCTGGCTTGGGCATGTTCTCCGGATGCCTCGGGAGAGCCTGAACCCGAGCTGCCTCTTCTTTACGCCTGCAGGATCCCGCCGTCCTGGCAGACCGTCGATGACCGTCCTACGGATGTATTCGGCGGAGCTGATGGATACGGGCCTGACGTGGGAGGAGGCGAGAGAGCTGGCTGGTGACAGGATCTCCTGGAGGGATCTAGTGATGTCCACAAGAAGAAGAAGAATCCGGCGTATATACCGTTACAATAATCGATTCTAGACACTACAAACTGGGATGCACGGGTGGATGTCTGGGATGGGGGGCCTGGCGAGGCGGGATACCGGTCTCCACACGGGTGGTTGTAATTACTAATAAATAATGATCGGGTAGAAACTAACATCCCTACCACTGTTAATTTGGGCCGACTCTGGTTGGTTTGGGTGATGGAAACAATGACAATTATAATACATAAGGCGAGACGGTAGTAGGGGTACAATGAAAGCATTTGTTCGCGTACATAATCGTAAATAAATTCATCCGTATTTTTATCACACTAACAATCTTAAAATCGCGGTTTAGCTTGTTGAAAAAATCGGTAGAGTTGGCTGGACTGAAAAAAGACTCAATAGTCTTTAAAGCAGTCTAGGGAAAGGGTGGGGCTTTCATTGAAAAGACACTACAAACTCATTTATTAATATAACAGGCGGCATCAACTGCCGGATTGCAATTTGGCATTATCCGAAATCAGCTGTTCCTTGCTTATCGTAGAACTTTAAACAAAATAATCCCTAATATATATTATGTTTCGCAGGTATGTACATAATATTTCGTTTATCTATTTCTATTCAGCGTTGCGGGACCAGGGTGCAATGTGCAAATAGTAAACAAATAATATGTTTCTATTTTCCACCCCTTTGACGCCGAATTGCAAGCGAGGATGCACATTGCACATGCTGTTTTGAAAATAATACTCCTACATCTGCTAATCCCTCAATATGCCAAGTTATTGATTATAGATAATAGGGATGCATCCCCCTCAGTAAGGGTCTATAACGTAGGTACTGATTTCGCCATGACTAGGCTGAATCTTGCTGATTTGAGTTAAGAAATTAAATTTGAAATCCTATTTTAATTACAACAAAATATAATTACATATTTCCATTGATAACAATCTGTTTATAATTTTAAGCTACTAAAATAATTTTGAATGAATACAAATACTTGTAGATAAATTACTGGATTATACCCATGCTGGGCTGATATCAGATATTATTGATATCTCAACAGAGACAGAGAAACTCTGGAAACGAATGTGGGTTATCTAGGCGTTTACAGGGCCTGTCATTGGCTGGGTTTAGTGGCCACTTTATGAATTACAACATTCCCCATTCCGCCCGTCATCTGACAACCATGTATGACAAATTTTTGAAACTTGTATATATGTTGAGTTTGTTACAGAAGAATCCACATGCGAGTTGTGTTGTCGACAGATTTTAAATATTTTTAATATTCTTTCCCTATAGTGACATCTGTTGAGAATGTAGTTAAGCATTTTTTGGGGCAATCTAAACTAATTGGTGTAAAGCCCTGTAAACGCCTAGATAACCCACATTCGTTTCCAGAGTTTCTCTGTCTCTGTTGAGATATCAATAAATATCTACTAAAATAATAATTAAAACTTGTTTATGATACTACTCTTAAGCCATTTTAAAACCGCATTTCTGCAAATTCGCGATTTTTGCGTTGTGTACCCGATATACAGCTTACAACTATAAGAAATATGTATCTACAATGTAGATACTTTGGTGATCGCGTTACTGATCGCGGTACCGATCGCAGTACTGATGAAACACGGTTTCTATCGTGTTTTGGTGAGATTTTTCAACTAGTCATATCAGTTGCTCGATCACAGATCAGTACCGACTCGGTAATAAGCGACGTGATTACGATTTCTTACCCATGGATGTTTAACGTTTTCGCGATCACAATGGAACACGCGTTAAAAGTTATCGATCGGGATTATTAAACGAGCACATACTAGTCGCGAGCCATTTCCCGAGTATATCTTATTCGCACAAATCTTCATTCAATCTTTATTATAATTTAGCCGGTTTTCGGCAAGCCAATATTGAGAAAAGCATTCGAAATAATAAAAAATCCGACAAGCGCGATGATTTGACATTGACATAAGGCCGCGATATATAGCCTAGTTCGGCTCCGCTCGGCTCCGCTCGGATCAGATCGTCAATGCTCGCGGTATTAAACGTTATGTCATTGGGATCGCTCAAATCGTTAGCAATAGCACGTGAATAGCACGCTTTTAACTACGTCGATAGTTATCTGTGCTTGAGCTACAGTACTGGCTTAAAATGTGTAAAATAAAAACCGAAGCGCCATGTGAAGCATTCATCGAGTTTTGGATAAACCGTCGTCAAATATAAATTAACTAATTGCATTGCAATCTGCAATTTGTCAGAAAAGCAACCTCTTTAGTTGCGTGGTTTTGTCCAATTTTATGCCCAGTATTAAGTACCTAAAAGATAAAATATGTTGATATTGATATAGATGTTGATATATCAATAATATCTGTAGCTCAAGCACAGATAACTATCGACGTAGTTAAAAACGTGCTAATCCCGTGCTAACGCTAACGATTTGAGCGATCACAATGACATATCATTCAATACAGCGATCGCTGACCCGAACATTGACGATCTGAGCCGAGCGGAGCCGAACTACGCTTTAACACGGCCGTACGTCAAACGTCAAATCATCGCGCTTGTCGGATTTTTTATTATGTCGACTGCGTTTCTCAATATTTGGCTTGCCGAAAACCGGCTAAAATATAATAAAGATTGAATGAAGATTTGATTTTGTGCGAATAAGATATATCTCGGAAATGGCTCGCGACTAGTATGTGCTCGTTTAATAATCCCGATCGATAACTTTTAGCGCGTGTTCCATTGTGATCGCGAAAACGTTAAACATCCATGGGTAAGAAATCGTTATCACGTCGCTTATTACCGAGTCGGTACTGATCTGTGATCGAGCAACTGATATTACCCCAGAATGGGTATAATCCAGTAATTTGTCTACAAGTATTTGTATTCATTCAAAATGTTGTTGATAAAATATTAATATCTATTCTTTCCACGTACAGAATAATAATATCCTCTTGAGTGATTACATATTCTGGGCTCTCCCGACGTTTCGGATACTGTTTTGTCTCACGTCTTCTTGTTTCCGTTTGCGGGAACCGATTTTAGACCCATCTCTACCGGTTTTTTTATGCGAAATGTTTATAAATTGAGATAAAAACCTTTCTTTGCGATTAGCATGCCAAACACACAGACAATATCGTTTGTTTTATTCATTTGCCTGGATGGTGGTGAGAATTTTTGACCGAACACACGAGAATAAGAATAAAAATAAAAAATATTGTTTTGACGTGATAACGTCTAATAAATCGATGAACGCCGGCTGCACACACGAAAAAGCATGACTCATTGTCACGTTCCACCTGAGCCGAGTGTGCAAGCGAGAGCGCGGAACAAGCGATAAAGAGGCACGATCGGCCTAAGCGTTCGGTTTGTGACGCATCTATCTCTCTTCCACTCCATCGGCCGATGCGTACAAGTAGAAGAGAGGACAGCAGCAGCACACAAGCTACAAAGTGAAAGTGAAATTAACGAGTGCAAAAAAATGTTAATTTATGGAAAAAAGATTAATTTTCAATTAACTCCTGCTTTGTATTGTACAAAATAATGATAATTCAGTAATAATAATTCAATTCAATTCATAAAAGTATGCTATTTTTTATCAATGTTTTTTGCTATGACGTTATCTTATACAGAAAAAAATGAAATTGCAATACTTAAGAATCTAGTTTCTTCTGTTAGTATTTTACTGTATAAGATCTGTATTGTAATTTAGTGTCTTTTCACCAGTCGATGGAAGAACTTTACTCCCGAAACCAGGTAGTGTAGGTAAATTCTATTTCTATAGAATAAACCAATATTAACACATAACATCGTTTTATTTAATCATTATTCATTATGAAGTGTTACAAAGTGAATGCCGAATCAATCAACAAAATATTTTTTTTTTCTAATTAAAAAAAAAAGTAACACACATTTTCCGTAGTTAAAATTCTCGTTAGATTTTGCAACCGTAAATTTATTGGGTCTGGAATTAATTAGGTTATGTCAATGTACAGCGACCTTGAGAGGATTTTTCATAAAAATGGCGCTCAATAAGTTATCCAATTATTATTATTAGGGATTGACCAATGACGTGCCCTTGAAATACCCAATGAAACGCAACAACATTGGGTGCTGATAAGGGTTATTACTAGTAGTAGTAATATAAGTAGACACTACAAATTAATATTAAACAATATTTTGAGTGTGTCCAAACACTTGTAGACATAAATTGGATTTCACCCATTGCGGGCTATCATTTTTATTTTTTTATTTTATTTTATAAAGAGACATTTGAGTTCTTATGATATAAGTACTCAAATATTTCAATTTTGGGGCTGCTTTCAAATAGTCGGAAATAACTGTGCCAGAAAGCAGGAAACAAGTTGTGCCGGAGTGGAATTCGAACCTAGGGATTCTTACCCGGGGTCTTCATTTGATTATAAAATTACAAATCAAATACAAATTCAGGTGGCCACTTTACCCAGCCAACGACAGGTAAACGCCTAGATATCCATATTTCCTTCCAAACTTCTCGTCTCTGTTGAGATGTCAAATTATAAATTAACTACCAATATTCATTATCATACGTAAAAAGTACCTATACTTAGTACCACACTTCGATCAGCTACATCTACAGCTATAGGCAGGGTTTTAGTACCGACCCGCAATCAGCGCACAAAATTTTGGGGAGCGCGCTTTTGCGGTTGCGGGCCTGTGTGGCTTGGAATGCTCTCCCACCAGAAGTGCGCAACTGTGAGAGTGAAGTGATGTTTCGAAAGAAACTTAAGACCCATTTGTTCTCTAAATCTTTTGATTAATTTTGATAATTGTATTTTCTACTCAGAAATTGAGTTTTTATTCAATTTAATTCAATATTTGAAGCGCCCTTGAGGTATATTTATACGAAAACGGCGCTGTATAAATTATCCATAAGGTAAACGGCTGTAATACTGACCGTGTCCGTATTACTGATCTATTTCAACAAAAACAAAGAAAATAAGTAAAAGCAAAAGTAAAACATATTTTTGAATATTGGCAAAAATAGAACACAGCATCTGTTAATTGTTCACACTTGTTCTGTGGTTCTCATTTGATTTTTTCTATTTAAAAAATCAGTTAGAGTTTGGACACCCGGCAACTAACAGCAGCACACAGCGAATCCTTATGAAAGAAGCCTAATTTTCCAAGTTTACTTTAAGCGATATATCATCTGTATTTAATTGCTTTTCAGTTATATTTATATTCGGCTAGTAGGATATGACTCTTGATTTTTCATAAAATGAAGTGTTTGTGAGATATGTTTACTATTTTGTATCATATTAAAAAAAAATAAAGTGGTCAGTATTACATCCAACCATTTTTTGGACTGTTTCCATTACTGACCTAAGCAGTCAGTATTACATCCAGCTGATATTTCAATCATTCTCTTTACTGACCTATGGGTCAGTAATAAATTCAGTGAGAAAGATTCTAAAATTTAAATAAGTTTACGATCAAACTACATTTAAAAATCATATTTTGTGTGATTTGTAGAGCACAAAGAATTTCAAATTATGAAATGTAATTCTGACCAACTTATTTTTGCTTTATTTTTTATCTTATTAATGAGTAAAGTCAGTGGTCAGTAATAGAAACAAATTCGGTCAGTATTACATTTATTAAATGAAATACACTTTTGTTATAAACTACTTTTTTTTTTTTTTTAATTCCAACCGGTTTCGTACAAAGCCCGAAGAAGGTCATCTCCGAAACCAGTTGGCATTTTAAAAATAAATAAGTAGTTTAAAACCAAAGTGTGTTTCATTTAATAATTATGGAAACTACAAAGTGAGTGCTACAGACATTGAGTTAGTATTACATTTTATAATCTACTACTACTACTACTTCCCCCTTTTCGCACCCAATGGTGCATAGGGCACTGCATCGGTACACCAAGTGCAGTGATTCTTGATAATTTTATTACATGAAGGTAAGGTGATCAGTCATACGCTTCAGTACCATTCCAAGGTATCACACATGAAATGTTAATATGAAAATCACATGTAAATAAATATTTCATGTTGACCCTCTAAGGGAATCGAGCCCGCGACCTCATGCACGGTAGCCAAATACGCTACCACTATGCTACGAGGCGAACAGTATTACATATTATGTCATTAAAGGAGTTCTGTGCCGAGACATCTTTTTACATATTGATATTAATAATAATGCTCTTACGCCCTGCCCTTTAAGCAGCGTCTATTTTGGCCAGAAGATAAAATGGTAGAGAAAAAGAAAGATGCCAAAAGAATTCCTACCGTCACTGTCGCATCAAATTCTTATATCAACTATCAGCAAAAATTTAAAGATGTTGAAAAAAAAAATAAGAAAAATTGGAAAGAACAATATTAAAAGAGTAGGAAAAAAATGTGGTGCTTGAAAAGAAACAGAAGGCGGCCTTCTAAAAGTAATGGTTAAGACGCTGGACTCACGATACGGAGATTCCGGGTTTGATTCCCGATGAGAACACAAATAATGCTAAATGCTAGTGGAATTTACTGTATCCCTCATATATCAATATTACCCCGTTCATCTTTTGATAAGCAAATAAATATTTTAAGTATTCCTTGTAGGTAGTAAAAATTATTTTACTTTATTTTTATTTGCTTCTATGATTATCGATTGATATTTTTCTTTTGTGTTTAGATTTATAATAAAATATATTGAATAAATAAATAAAAATCTTTAGTTTCACTCCAGGTCAGTAATAGGATCACCATAGGTCAGTATTGGAGTAAAATCCACTTTCGGTATGTCAGTAATGAATACAAAAATCTGGATATGTTTAATATTTTTTATTTATTTAAATCGCTTGACTTTTGAAACATTTTTTTGTTACCGTATTAAAGTAAATTCATTTACTTGCGAACCGACCACCTGTCATAGTATGAACAAAATGTGCGAAGGACCAATTGCTCTTTAGATCCCATCCCAGTGGACTCGTGTATATTGTAATCATAATTATTTATTTATCTAACTAAGGGCCCGGCCAAGGCTGGTTGCGTTGAAAAAGATATCTTAAAGTCAAGGCTAAATTCAAATTGGTTGTAAGAGGAACTATTATGTATTTGAATTTAACCTTGACTGTAACGTAACTCGATGTAACCGGCCCTACTAACCATCACGCCATCTCCCCGTAGGGGTAGGCAGAGATGATAGAACGCCTCACCACTCTGTCCTGGCATGCTTCTCTTGGTTCCCCCCCCATTCATTATTATTCCGACTTCTCACATGACCACTTTCAAGCTCTTGTACTCGATCATGCTATGTATTTCTCGGCCTTCCTCGACTTCTACACACTTGCATCATAGATTATTTTAGCCGTTCTTTCATCACCCATTCGCTCTACATGACCAAATCATCGTAGCTTGATTAATTTTGTCGATAATGCTTATCTCTGCTCTAATTTCGACATTAGTGCATTCGCCTGAGAGATTGTATTTTCGTCCTTCTTTTCCCAACTCCATAATAATAATAATCAGTTAACTTATACGTACATTAGCGCCATTTTTGTAAAAAATCACCCCATGGGCTCTTTTAAAATTATTGGAGTTCATAATGGAGTTCTGGTGCCAACCCTTATGTAAGGTGGCGACGTATGACGACGAATGTTTAACTCATCGGTGTTCATATAGATCTAAGCCTTGCATTCTGCTCTAATATCGTACATAGTTTTACCACACACTCGCCTGAGAGATCGCATTTCAACAGCATTCAATCTACTATCGTCCTCCTTTTTCCAACTCTATAAGTATAATTGTAATCAGCTAACTTACACGTACAATAGCGCAATTTTTGTAAAAAATCACCCCATGGGCGCTTTTAAAATAATTGTAGTTCATAATGGAGTTCTGGTACCAACCCTTATGCAAGGTAGCGAAGTATGACGACGAATGTTAGACTCATCGGTGTTCATATAGATTCAGATCTGTCTATGCAAACTCGGGTTAATAAAACCCTTAGTGCTAGCTTTTTCCACCGAAGACAGATTAAATCCATTTGCATAACATCCACAAGTTCACTGGGCTCTCTCCAATGCGTGGCTTACTAGTTTACCTGGACCGACCCAAAGAACACATGTTCCAACGGTTAAATCTTTTTTATCCTTCGCTTTATCTTATACAAACCATCACGATATACCAGTAGTGTTTGTCTGTATCATGACCCGTGCAGGCTCTATAAGACTTGATTCAAGAAAATACTACTATATGTGTATGCGATATAGTGGTATAGTATACACAAGATGAAGAAAGAAGTGTTCAAAATACAAAACGGCACGTACGAGGTGATGTAGGGTAGAGTGAGGTATTATTGTGATACGGGTAATGTAGTGATATAGGTAATATTGTGATTGAAAAAAAAAGACACATTAATCTCATATCGGCTTTTATGTGGAGAATATAGACTCCACAAACTGCCTCCAAGATGAGTCGCTAACTCCCCCGTGTCTTCCCAGATTGGGTTCACGTCTCGTAGTTCTTACGTATACTCAGATAAAACGAAAAAAAACAGAACAAAAATGCGATAGCAATGTTGTGGTTGGTTATGATATGGTATTTAAATAATAATAATAAAGTGTATGGTAGTGAAGCGTGCTGTGGAAAAAGAAGTACAAAATTAGATTGAATGCAGTAGAAATCGATCTCTCAGGCGAATGTGTGGTAAGACTATGTATGATAGGTGCACTAATGTTGAAATTAGAGCAGAATGCAAGGCTGAGATAAGCATTATCGATAAAATTAAGAAAGGTCTTTTACGATGGTTCGGTCATGTAGAGCGAATGGATGATGAAAGAACGGCTAAAAAAATACACGATGCGACTGTGCCTGGATGTAGAAGTCGAGGAAGGCCGAGAAAGACATGGCATGATCAAGTAAAACAAGTGCTTGAGAGTGGGCATGTAAGAAGTCGGAATAATCGACGTGCGTGCTTGAGAATACGTATGAATGTGGAGGAAGCAAGAAAAGTGTGCCAGGACAGAGTGGTGTGGCGTTCTATCCTCTCTGCCTACCCCTTTGGGGAAATGGCGTAATGGTTAGTTAGTTAGTTATAATAGCCGTATGTACATGCGCTTGGTAGCTGCAAGAAGGGTGGCGATCTATCTTCTTCCTTATTTTTTGCACAGCTTTACTATTAGGTAATAAAATTATTATCCAAAATCTAAATCATGAAATTAAACATGAGACGTTTTGCAAAATTAAATAACCAAAATGAATCTATGGGTACAAAAGTGAGTTTCCATTCGCATGTACGAAAAATCTACAATTATTGACATCTCAACAGAATATGGATATCTTGGCGTTAACAAGGCTTAAGACCTGTCATTGGCTGGGTTAAGTGGCCACTTTATGTATTACAACATTTCTCATATTGGACACTCAAAAAACCTACAGTTAGTGATATAATCTTTAATGTATCCCATGATTTATAATAAGTAAGTTTAATCCCTATAATTATTATTAATATGGATAATTTATATAGCGCCCTTCTCGTATAAATATACCTCAAGGGCGCTTCATATATTGAATTTAAAGGCTCGGGAAATTTAAAGTGAATGAAAACTTAATTTTCGAGTAGAAAATACAATTATCAAAACTAATCATAAGATTTAGAGAACAAATGGGTCTTAAGTTTCTTTCGAAACATCACTTCACTTTCACAGTTGCGCACTTATGGTGGGAGAGCATCCCAAGCCACAGGGCCCGCAACCGCAAAAACGCGCTCCCCTAATTTGGTGCGCTGATTGCGGATCGGTACTAAAACCCTGCCTATAGCTGTAGATGTAGCTGATCGAAGTGTGAGACGTCTTTTAGATAGTTTATCTGAAATTCAAAGCTCTTTTAATTACTCTGGAGCGGCATCATGCATGGCTTTGTACATTAGGCAACAGAGTTTGTATTCTACCCTTTGTGGAAAGCGCAGCCAGTGCAGTTTCTTTAGCAGTGGAGTTATTGTCCCCTCTCCTCAACATTTAATACGTTTTTATGTTATTGATCCATCAGAATTCCCACTAGAATTACTAGAATGGAAGCAAAAATTCGAAGACTTATTTATTTTTATTTCTTTGTGGACTTCCGTGGTGTCCCATTTTTAACGGAGATAAAAATAAGATAAAGAATTTTAAAATACATTTATTTTTCCATTGGTAACCCTTTAACAATGATTACTTCTTGCGGTCGATGGATGCGGTCACTACTCTAAAGGCTTAACTCAATAATCGCTAAACCGTACTTGGTATAGCCAATCTGGCTTCTTATTGGTCAATGCACTTTCAAGCAAATTGAATGCAACATTAACATAAATTCGTAGAATTATTATTTTGTTTTTGGGGCTTATACAAAATTATTGATAAGAAAGAGGACAGACGGAATATATATTTTCAAGTTGTAAACCTAAGAACAAAAATTGATGTATTCGTTCATTAAGGCGAGTTCGTTGATGTCTAAGCACAATATTCAGAAAATTAAATTCTTGTTTCTTTCTTTATTATCCATTGATGAAGAAACACGTATTGTTTTGAAACCGGTTGGGAGAAAGGGTTAATTAATAATATTTAGCAATAGTAATAAACAAAGTACTCTTTTTTAAAAATCTTATAAGTTTTCCTCGTATACTTATTATCCTCCATTTTTTATGGGGTCTAAATGTTTTTCTTGTACATATATTGATTTCAAGCTTCATAAGTATATGAATTAAAATACAAGGAATGGGAAAAGTAAGAAAGGAGGAATATTTCTTATCTCTTTCATCGCACCGTTGGCAAAACACGTTCGAAAAACTTGACCAATGATAGTGACCAACTCCTCTAGTTATCGTACAAATCTTTCCATCGCACTAATATTTATCGGACGAACGTTTTTAAAATTTTTCCCTGTACTGACAACATTGGGGGTGGTGGCGGCCAAAATGTTGGGTGCCATAATTAGTA
>JAGVSP010005113.1:0-17038 GCA_022494985.1 Micrasema minimum
AAAAAATAATTTCAAGCTCAGATTCAAAAGTCATACATATTAGATACACATTCGACTCCAAACATGATGTAGATTAACTAAATGAAACAGTACATCGAATTCTAGGTACATAGCGACAATTTTGATTTTACTATATTATTTTCCCGTCAAAAAATTAAAAACCCTTTTTTCCGAGCACATTTTGTAAGCAACTTGGTCCAGCAATGTCCCATGTAATAAGCATAGTGCAAAAACCTTTTTTTTCAAGCAAGACATTGGTTGGTACAAGTACAATGTATTTGTAATTACGCAATTTAAGGTTTGTTACTATTTGGTAACCAAAATATTTAAAACTCTCCGAGAATTCGCGGTTATTTTTTTAGTGTTGCCATTCGTCTTTGCTCCCTGTTTTATATTATGCAGAAGGGTTATTAAATTTTGTTGTTTTTCGTGGCTGTAAAAAGATAATTAATATCTGGCAATCTAAACAAAGTTAATATCTGAGGTTAACCCAGGAATATCAAGCTCTCAAATACGGGCTATTATAACATACATATTGTAATTTATGTTCCGGCTCACGCTTTTAACTTTCAAGATACTTAACTACCGTGCGATTCTGAAGTAAACGTTAATTTAATGAAATGCGATCTCTCAGGCGAATGTGTGGTAAGACTATGTATGCTAGGTGTACAAACGTCGAAATTAGAGCAGAGCGCAAGGCTGAGATAAGCATTATCGACAAAATTAAGGGCTTTTACGATGGTATGGTCATGTGGAGCGAATGAGTGATGAAAGAACGGCTAAAAGAAGTTAAATGCAAGTGTGCCTGTACTTGAAGGTGGACATGTGAAAAGTCGGAATAATCGGCGAATGTGCATGAGAAGATGTATGAATGTAGAGAGCGAAGGAAGTATGTCAGGACAGAGTGGTATGGCGTTCTATCTTCTCTGCATACCCTACGGGGATAGGTGGTGAAGGGACATGGACTGAACTGGCATTTGTGCACGTTTCGTTCCGTAAAAGGAAGTATCTAGAACTAATAGATTGCTTAATGGGGTAGTCCCGGGGGGGGACTTGGTGTGCCTTCACACGGGCGGCCCGTCCCGGGCTGTTTGTGTGTGCGTGTGTGGAGGTCTCAAATTATATCCCATCCCTCAACTCAATTGTATTGTGTCTTTTGTAAGGATAGGATGGTCTTTGGAAAGGTATTGTGATAAGGTACGGCAGGGGACGTATGAAATAGTGTCTGCCAGATAGGATGATAGGATGATAGTGTGAGATGCACACATGCGTTCTGTCCCCTCCCCTCTTTTCCCTAAACCCCCCCTCCATTGAGACCCTGACCGCGGATGCACGGGTGGATGTCTGGGATGGGGGGGCCTGGCGAGGCGGGATACCGGTCTCCACACGGGTGTTGTAATTACTAATAAATAATTATCGGGGTAGAAACTAACATCCCTACCACTGTTAATTTGGGCCGACTCTGGTTGGTTTGGGTGATGGAAACAATGACAATTATAATACATAAGCCGAGACGGTGGTAGGGGTACAATGAAAGCATTTGTTCGCGTACATAATCGTAAATTCATCCGTATTTTTATCACACTAACAATCTTAAAATCGCGGTTTAGCTTGTTGAAAAAATCGGTAGAGTTGGCTGGACTGAAAAAAGACTCAATAGTCTTTAAAGCAGTCTAGGGAAAGGGTGGGGCTTTCATTGTACCTACCTACTTCCATTATCATTTTTTTCATTGATAATGTCACGCAAAATCTAACGCATCAATACCACCATCGTTCCATGTCCGAAATAATCATAATTAAACGATAAAAATATCACAGTGGGTACATGAAATTAGTTATAAATAAAACAGTCAATAAAAATATGTTTGTATGGAGTAGGTTGCATTGATTGAACTTGAATCGAACCCACAACACACCACGATGCTGACTACGAGTAAATAGAACAGAAAGTAAGGCCCTCTTTATACGGGATAAGAAACTATACAGTTTCTTGTGTAGTTTGCAACTGTCACGTATAAAACGATAACTGTCGGACAGTTAATGTTTTTTATATTAAGGATTAAGTAGATATTTTTATTTAATTTATTTATATTTTATTGTTGTGCACACAGTGCTATGTTTAGTACAATTAACAGAATTTTCAAATTAAGGAACATATAGGACATAGCACCCATTACGTGGACAGCACAATGTACAATACAAATTTCTAAAGACGTGAAGTGGTTCAGTTATGTCATGTGTATGTGTGTTGTTGAATGTGTGTGTGGAGTGTGGTGTGTGTGTTGGGAAATCTGAATAATTTAACGCAGGAGAGGATAAGTAAAGAGAAAGAGGATACCGCAGTCCTGACAGACCGTCGATGACCATCCTACGGGTGTGTTCGGGGGAGCTGATAGATGCGGGCCTGACGTGGGAGGAGGCGAGAGGGCTAGTGATGTCCACGTGCTCCACATAGGAGCAAACGAGGCGAAAGAAGAAGAATAAGAAGAAGAAGAAGAAGACGATAAGTAGGTTATAATAGGTTATGATAAGTTTTCGCTACTCAGCCTCCGCTTATAGCAGAGAGCCAAGTCGCTAAACGGATCCAGGTCATAAAGCCCATCAAACTTTGAGAAACAAGTAACTGCTCTTAGTAATGGGGAATTTTGAGCTGCCCTGGTGTTGCGCTTGGCGACTCTCAATAGATATTGGTATATTGCATGTTTTTAAAAACGTTAAAAACAAATAACATAATTACATTATTAGCTGTATATACAATTTCCTGTGCGCAAACATACGATAATAACTTATGATCGCGCTTAAAAAATGCACATATTTAGCGTGTCTTTTGACAGACTGTACAGTTTTCCGAACAAGAAACTGTGCTTACAGTTTTCAGTCCCGTATAAAGTACGCATTACATAACTCTTCGGCCTTGTTAATGTTAAAGGTTATTTTTTACGGCGGGAATTAAACGTTTATCGGTAGAAATAGGTAGGTACATTTGGAAGTTGGTAAGTAATAATTATTTGTAAAGCGTTAGTATCGGCGCCAGATGCACTGAAATGTTAATTTCGTTTGGAAAAGCTTTTAATTACCTCCGCCAGGACTGTGCCAAAAGAATCTTTGTAATTTATTTATTTTTAAAAAAAATGTACTCGTATAACATACGCAATATTTTATGCGAAAAACCACATTGAAATAAAGACCCCACCCCGTCAGGAATCGAACCCGCGATCTCATGTACGGTAAACTAATGCGATAACCACAAAACTACGAATTGGACAAACGACGAATTTATTATTTCTAAATTTATGAAAAAAAATAAATTAACAACGACATTTTGAATGAATACAAATACTTGTAGACAAATTACTGGATTATACCCATGCTGGGCTGATATCAGATATTATTGATATCTCAACAAAGACAGAGAAACCCAGCCAATGACAGGTCATAAGCCCTGTAAACGCCCAGATAACCCACATTCGTTTCCAGAGTTTCTCTGTCTCTGTTGAGATATCAATAATATCTGAAAAAAAAATTAATTCATTAATTTATTGTCCGCCTCGTAGCATAGTTGTAGCGCATTCGGCTACCATGTATGAGGTCGTGGATTCAATTCCCGCTAGGGCTCAACATGAAATATGATTTATTTGCGATTTTCAAATTAATATGTAAGACTAATCATCTTACCTTCATGTAATATAATGATCAAGATACATTGCACTCGGTGTACCAACGCAGTGCCCCATGCACCATTGGGTGCGGATAAGGGGAAAGGTAGTAGTATTAATTTGTTAATTTTTAATTAAATGTTATATTTTCACCTTGGCACACCCCAGGGGAGCAATGTTTACACTTTGAGACCTGGCCGGGCGCGTGTAAACCAACACCGAAATCGTTAAGTTTGAAAAAACAACACGCTAAAGCCCGACTTCAGTGTTATTACTATTATTATTTATGTAAAAGCTCTGCGCCTTTCGGGCATATGAGTGGCAGCAAGATCCTCTGGGTCTAAACTCTGCCTACGCGGGCTTTAGGAAGCGAGTACAGTAAAGACTTTTAGGACGGCTGTGATAAAACAAACAAAACAAAAATTATAAAAAATTATATTATTTTAGAGCCATCGCATTTGGCTACCATGCATGGGGTCGCAGGTTCGATTCTCGTAGGCAGTCAAAATGAAATATTCAATAACATGTGATTTTCATGTTAATATTTCATGTGTGTGGACTTGTACCGAAGTGTATGACTGATCATATTACCTTCATCCAATAAAATGATCAAGATACACTGCACTTGGTGTACCGATGCAGTGCCCTATGCACCATTGGGTCCGGATAAAAGAAAGTAGTAGCAGTATTTCGATTTCATACTTTAAAAGCAACTTAAACTTTACTAAGAGGCATCTGGTTGAGGGTATAAAATAGTAACTAACTAACTTACTAACTATCACGCCATTTCCCCGAAGGGGTAGGCAGAGAGGATAGAACGCCACACCACTCTGTCCTGGCACACTTCTCTTGCTACCTCTACATTCATACATCTTCTCATGCACGCACGTCGATTATTCCGACTTCTTACATGCCCACTTTCAAGCACTTGTTTTACTTGATCATGCCACGTCTTTCTCGGCCTTCCTCGACTTCTACATCTAAGCACAGTCGCATCATATATTTGTTTAGCCTTTCTTTCATCGTCCATTCGCTCTACATGACAGAACCATCGTAAAAGACCTTTCTTAATTTTGTTGATAATGCTTATCTCAGCCTTGCACTCTGCTCTAATTTCGACATTTGTACACCTATCATACATAGTCTTACCACACATCCGCCTGAGAGATCGCATTTCAACTGCATTCAATCTACTTTTGTCCTTCTTTTTCCAACACCACGTTTCACTACCATTTATAAGGGTTGGTACCAGAACTCCATTATGAAAATATTGCCTTTTCTAAATATTATTACTGAAACAGTGTGGGAAAGTTTCCACAACTAGGTCACTTAAAATATGAACATGATTTTGAAAAACTTAAGTGGACCATCAAAATAGGTTTTTCTAAGTGATATTACCTAATAACTGACTGAGAGACTTAATTGTGCAAAAATAATGGGTAATGACGGATAGTTTACGTTAATTGAAGTACACTTGGCGTTCCATCCTCTCGGCCGGTAGGCCTAAAAGGGGTACCTTCGGAGAAATAGCGTTAATGTTGGCTTGTTGTACCTACACTTTTAAATCATGAAGATAAACTGAAAAAAATAATCAAATAAAACAAGAATCAAATTTACAAATAAAACTATGTAGACTCCCTATCAGAAGGAACTGTAGTAAAGGTTAACATAAGCTATTAACTTTCCAACCTCCGAGGAAGTTTTTCCTGAAATTCTCCTTGTCAGCAATCAGGACCTCGCGTGGTTACTGGAAGCTATAAGATTAAAAATAAAATCTACGATAAAAAATTAACACTCTATTTTACACGATTGTAGTTTTTTTTATATATTGAAAAATAATTGTTTAAAAAATACCTATATTATGTAAAAAAAATTGTGGGTGGTTAAATTTTGTTATTATTTCTGTTAGAATTTTATCGTGGCTTTAAGAGTAGGCAGTATAGACGAGTTAACATGAGGTTTTATATTGCATTAAAGACTTTTCAGTAAATGAGTTTTTATTAACTAGTGTTGTTTTTTTACTAAGCATTGTACCTACGAATATTTCATGTTTTTTAATTTTTAAGAATTAAAATTCAGAATACAATACCCTCCAAAGTTTCGCGGTGTCAGCGTGTAACACGGTGTACATTCTAAAATAGCAAAATGTTTAGGTTAAAACCATGAATTTAAAAAAAGCTGTGTACGTACACTGTTATCAAAGTTTTATATTTTAAATTATTAATATTTAATTAATCAAAGTTAAATCAAAAATACTTGGTACACTTCCACTTTTTATTTATTTTGCCAGTTAGCGCTTTCACCCTGTAATGGGCATCTTCAGACTGGTAACATGTTGTATAATACAAAAGTATACATAGCAGTTTTTTACAAAATAAATTTAGACACTAAACACATGAGTTGGAAAAAGACAATATGAGAGAAAGATGAGACGAAATACAAAAACATGTGGCAAATGGCAGTATTGTAACAAAGTAGGTAATGAAGAACTGGAGGGATAAGTTTAAATTTAATCATGGAATTCCTTCAAGTAATGTCAAAAAAAAATATAAATAAAATGTTATATTTTCATAATACGAGTTACTTATGGTTATGAACAAATTAAAAGAAAGATAGAAAAAAATAACACAATTTAAATGCGATTTCTTCAAGGTGAATGTACTTTTCAAGTGATTTGATGAACGCACATAGTAATTGTGATTCTTTCTATCTTTGTCTTGATTTGTTAAATAAAAACGTAACAAAATATAGCATTTTAAATCACCGCTTCATTCGTAATAAAAGTAAAAATTAATACTTGTTTTTTATTATTATTGTTTCGGTTAAACGACGAACTGTTACATTACAGAATTGCGTTTTTCTTCTTTTATTCGTCTATTTCTAAAATATTTCACGGGGCTTAAAGTATAAAGGGATTGAACACGATAAATAATTTTAGATTTCCATTCGATACACAATTCAGTATTTTCATAATGTCTTGAAGATTTCAGTTTACAAAAATCAACTCGGCCTAATGCAATGGCCTGAAGAAAACGAGGAATAATTATTATTTCTAAGTCATCTTTAAGTCAATCAAGCTATTTCAAAGTCACAACTTCAGAGGAAGCGTTTAATGGGTCCAGGAAAAAACCTTTTAAATTTTATAAACAAACGTGTCAAATCATCTTCAATTAAAAATTACACAATCTGTGATGACCGGTGGCTAAACAGATTTAACTAATTAACTATTTTTAACGAGCGTGGATTTAAGACATTTTTAAAAAGCTTAAATGTTTCAGCACACTTATTGGTATGTTGACCAGTCAATATAAATGTTTATATGGAGTAGGTTGCATTTATTGCACTTCGGGGGATGATTTTAGAATACAAAAAAGATAAGCACTTGGAAAACATTATTTTATTATTTTTATTTTATTTTTATTTTATTTATTTTATTTATTTATTGACGGACAGAGTCTATTATATATTATTGTCAATTTATTCCCGATTTCTCAATAATAATTAGCCAACAAAGCAATAAAATTAAATTTAAAGGCCGAACAAAAATAGAGAACTGGTGATTTTGTACATAGTGACTTATTTTAAAACGATATGATGTGGTTTGGCCATTATTGATGCTCTCTGGTGATAGGTAGTTTGAATTCCTTCCGAAATTTATTCCCTACCTTCATCTATTCCATTCCGATTTGTCACCTGATTTCCAACACCGCGCCTGTCTCGACAATTCGCTCAGCGCAGCAACATTACTCTGACCTCGCAACATCCATCCTTCTCGTGAACTCCAATACCTGATCTTCCTTCGTTCATTTCCACCAAAATCCCCTCGTCATACTCGCCATCCATCTCCAATCCCCCTCGGTGAAAGTGAGTTTATAGTGCGCTGTGCCCCTCGTCAGTTCAATGTGGTGTTTCCATAGTATTCCAGGGTACTTCGCCCTTCCTGCTGTTCCTTCATCGTCACTTCCCGCCCCTGTTGAGTCCAGCTCTGGTAAGTCCTTCCATATTCCGATCCTCGTTCGGACAAAGTTACTAGAGAGTCTTATCGTGACGGATCCATGATGGATATGACTTTTACTTAAAAATAACGAAAACCCATTTTGTATACGCCGCGCTGGCGCCCGCCGTTAACTTGGTACTATTCTTTACTACTACTACTTTTTCTTATCCACAGCCAATGGTGCATAGGGCACTGTATCGGCACACCAAGTGCAGTGTATCTTTTCAGTGTATTAGTGTATAATTTTATTACATGAAGGTAAAGTCATACGCTCCAGTACCCCAAGGTTTCACACATAAAATATTAATATATTTTTATTTTTATATCCCTACAGAGATGAGGTAGAATTTTTTTAAATTCAGGAATATTCGAGCGTTTACAGGGATCATGACCTGTCATTGGAATATTAATACGAAAATCACATGTAAATAAATGTGCCTTAAGATCTGGGCAAAACACGATTTTTTTAATAAAGTTTTTTATTTGTGCAATTATATTTTTTGACAAAGTATTTGACGATTGAAAAATGTATGAAAAAAATACGAGGTGCAAACACGGTTCTTTGCGAATTACTTTTCCTCGAATTGGCGCTGAATTCCAGGGGGAAATTCGAGGAGATTAGTATGGATAAAAGGCAGCTATCATGTAACAAAAGACAAAAACCCTGCACTTAATTTTTTTTTTCTCATAAAATATAACTCAGTAGCGCGAATAGACAGTACCTATAATCTGTGGATGCTTTGATTTAGGAGATCCATTTTTAACGTGATTTTACCGCCCTTCCCGATCGCCTCTAAAAATGAAATCCGTATAAACCGAAGAGATACGGTAGCCGATGGAATCTTTATACCAAACTATAATATTAATTGTATGAAGCGGGAGAAGAGAACTCGTCAGGCAATCGGTTTTGATGGAAGATGTAAACAGTTTAGGTAAATGGGATGTAAGTCCATCAGCGCTGGAACATAATCAGATGGAGATAATGTAAACATACATCGGATGGCAAGAGCAACTACAGGATGCTTTAAAATATAAATAACACTTATTTTATTAATTAAAAAAACTGCTGCTTTCCCTTATCCGCACCCAATGGTGCATAGGGCACTGCATCGGTTCACCAAGTGCAGTGTATCTCAGTCACTTTGTTACACGAAGGTAAGATTATTAGTCTCACGCTTCAGAACCAGTCCAAGGTATCACACATGAAGTTGTAAGTGATTTACAAGGTGCGAAAAAAGGGGAGGAAGTAAGGGTTCATTTCATATCTATACAAAGCCCTGACGAAGGAGTGGTAACACCGAAACCGGTTTGCAGTTTATAACTTTTTTTTTTTTTTTTTTAGTACATTACAGTTTTGTTAAATATTGTTATCTTTAATGCATTTCCCGCTGGGGCACGTGCCGAAGAAAGTATTTTACAGGTTAAATGTTTTTTTTTGTCGACATTATGTATTTATAAAACATGTGTTACTATGTTTGCCATTTATTCATGTGTGATACCTTGGACTGGTACTGAAGCGTTAGTCTGATCACCCTACCTTTATGTAATAAAATGATCAAGACACACTGCACTTGGTGTACCAATGTCCAATGCAGTACCATATGCACCATTGGGTGCGGATAAAGGAAAGCGGTAGTAATGATATTTAAGAACGATTTTTTAGTAACATCCTGTAGTTGAAAGTTTAAACATAGGAATAAGCGCTGAGGTAACCCGAAGCAGCTACAGGGAGCTACAGAACACAAAAAATAAATATTTGACGCAAAATCTTAGGCTAATTGGCTCGGAATTGTATAGTTTCTATTCATCTAACCACCTACGAAAATAAACACAGTAGACCACCAAAACGATTAACGCTTTTATGAAATTAAAACATGTAATTAAAAACCCGCTTTAGTTGGAGTTCGTCCGACTCGTGGTGTAACTGTAGCGCGTTTGACTGTCATGCATGAAGTCCTGGGTTCGATTTTCAATGGGGTCAATATGAAATAATTCATTTTATATCCCACAGAGATGAGGTAGAAATTTTTTCAAATTCAGGAATATGGATATTCGAGCGTTTACAGGGCTTATGACCTGGGCTTAGTGGCTGGGTTAAGTGGCCACTTTATGTACTACAACATTCCCCATTCCGCTTATTAGCGAATATCCACACCAGGTAACATTTTTTATTTTGCATATATGTTACGAATCGAGACTCATCCACCAGCGCGTTAATAGCTCCATCTATGCATTGATATTGAAGTATTTATAAGCAAATTACTTTATTTTTGTAACTAAGACTTTGACCGAGTTAGATTAATTACTAGTAATCGCCTGCAGATGACTCTGCAATTTATTAAACTTATATTTAGACCAGGCATTTTATACAACATTTTGGGCGTGTATCTCAAATCTCCTCCCACGCATCTATTTACTATCAAATATTCTTTTAAATTAAAGTCGCGACTAGATTTTAATAAGTAATTATTTAACTGGGTTGCGGTCTGGTGGTAGAGTCGAGGACTTCAGAATCTCTAGGTTCAAATCCCACTCCAGTACAACTTGTTTCTTGCTTTTTGGCACAGTTATATCCGACTATTGGACAGCAGCCCCGAAAATGAAATATATTTGAGAAATATATTGTGGCGAGATGGTATTTGGATGGTAAAATACCATCTCGTCAACTTTATTGAATGAGTTTAAGTATTGCAATTGAGAATTGATCACGAGATGTTCTGGAGTGCCTTTATTCATGAGTGATACTTTTGGCTGGTAACTGAATGCGTTAGTCTGATCATCCTACCTTTAGATAATAAAATGATCGAGACACACTGAGCACTTGGGTGTACCAATGTCCAATGCATGTACCTCTATGCACCATTGGGTGCCGGACAAGGAAAGCGTAGTAATGATATTCAAGAACGATTTTTAGTAACAACGAAAACACCCTGGTAGTTGAAAGTTGAAACATAGGAAACAGCGCTGATGTAACCGAAGCAGCTACAGGGAGCTACAGAACACCAAAAGATAAATATTTTTGACGCAAAATCTTAGGCTAATTGGCTCGAATTGTATAGTTTTCTATTAGGAGGAGGGGTGGGGGGGGGGGGGGGGAACCACCTACGAAAATAAACACAGTAGACCACCCAAAACGATTAACGCGATTTATGAAATTAAAACATGTAATTAAAAAACCCGCTTTTAGTTGTGAGTTCGTCCGACTCGTGGTGTAACTGTAGCGCGTATGGCTGCTCATGCAATGATGTCCTCTGGGGTTCGATATTCAATGGGTCCAATATGAAATAGATTCATTTTATATCCCACAGAGATGAGGTAGAAATTTTTTTCAAATTCATGAATATAGGTTATTCGATGCCGTTTACAGGGCTAATGACCTGGGCTTAGTGGCTGGGATTAAGTGGGCCACTTTAATGTACTACAGAACATTCCCCATATTCCGCTTAATTAGCGAATATCCAACACCAGGTGTACATTTTTTATTTTCCATATATGTTACGAAATCGAGACTCATCCACCAGCGCGTTAATAGTACTCCCATCTAATGCATTGATAATTGAGCAGTTAAGTATTTTATAAGCAAATTACTTCCTTTTTTAAATTAAGACTGACCGACTAAAATTAATTACTAGGAATCCGCCTGCCGATGACCTCTGCAATTTGATTTAACTATATTTAGAACAGGAATTTAATACCAACATTTTGGGCGTGTTTAAAATACTTGTTAACACACATCAGGCTTTATCCCACACAGAGTAGGTATATATATTTCATTAATGGGATAATAAAATGAAAGATACACGGTACTCCCGTCTTGGGATAAATCCCAGATTTGTGTACCACCAAGTAATTGAACACGCCCAAAATGTTGTATGAAAATAATTGTTTGAATGTGATTTCTCTTCATAAAAATAAATTTAATTATGCAGCTCTACAAAATGCAACGATTGCAAATCTCAAATCTCCTCCTACGCATCTATTTACTATAAAATATTCTTTTAAAGTAAGTTTCTTTTTTTCCCCCCGCGATCATTCTTATTTAATAAGTAAATTATATTTAACTGGGTTGCCGGTCTGGTGGTAGAGTCGAGGACTTCAGAATCTCCTAGGTTCAAATCCCACTCCAATACAACTTGTTTGTTGCTTGCTTTTGGCACAGTTAATTCCGTACTATTTGACAGCAGCCGCCAGAAAGCCATGGAAAAATGGAAAATATTTGAGTAGGTATATCATAAGAGCTCAAATGTTTCTTAAACTGTAATATAAACAAGCATTGCTAAGGCTCTCGTGAGGTGAAAGGACCTCTCGAGAGGTCTCTCAGGTGAAAAGGAAAAGGGAGTCGAGTCACCAAAAATGCGAAATGGAGTTAAGTATGACATTCGATTCGTAATTTTTTTTTTTAAATTAGGTCCTTACATATGAAACTTGGTGTTTGCCGTACTCGCAACTTTGATCTCAAATATCTTCTCTTTGGTTAAGAATTTCAAATTCAAAATTTATACAGCTATTTACTCAAGTATTTGTGTTTTGAAAATTATAATTCATTTGTGTTTTTTCCTCATTTGTTTTTTTTCTTTGCGTCACTCAGTTTACAAAATGGAAAACTTGAAATATCGCGTTATTTACGAGTACGAGTTCCACCGTGGCACCAGTGCTGCAGAAACGGCTCGAAGGATTAAGGATGTGTATGGCGACGGTGCCGCAAAGAAAAACACAATGCGTTTTTGGTTCCAACGTTTTCGTTCTGAAATTTCGACCTGCAGAACAAGCCCCTTAAAACTGTTTTAATCCACATGAAGCAAATTGGGAAGGTGAAAAAGCTTGAATTAGGTCCTTCCATATGAAATTGGCGTTTTGTATGGGAGGAACATAAAGTAGATTTTTTTAAAATATAATATTACAAATTATAAGAGCTTCAATTGGAATATCTAAGACATCCACCGTACTCTCCGGAACTTGCCCCAACAGATTACAATTTTTTTCGAAATTCAACTCCGATGGGAAAAAATTCAACTCCGATGGGGCAGTCCAAACCGACTTCAAAGATTTTATTGATTCCCGTCCGAATGGTTTTTTTAGTAAAGGGATCGATGAACTACCTATGAGATGGCAAAAGTGCATAGATAGCAATGGTACATACTTTGATTAAATAAATATATTATATTTTTAAAAAATCAACTTTATGTTCCTCCCATACAAAACGCCAATTTCATATGTAAGGACCTAATACAAGGTAACAAAGACACAAGGAGACAAGTCAATCAAAAAATATTTTTTTAAATATTATTTGTCGTGAATATAGTACAAATTATAGAGTTATGTCACATCATACATAAAATAATAATATTATTGTCTTTTGATTATTTCTGACAATTTTGCCAAGGAAAAGGAAGACAAGTTGACTTGTCTCTGGGGATATCTCGAAATGGGTGACAAAATTTGTTGAAACTTGACAAGAAAAAGGGGGACACGCCATTAAAATCTGTTAAAAATGTGAAATTCCAAAATTTGTAAATGGCTTTACATAGATCAATACTTCATGTTTATCGCATATAAACATTTTGTTCATGAATCTTCACTGATCTGACAAAAGATCCTAAATATCAAATCAGCTCTCCTGTAAAGTTGACACCTTCGCTGGATGACTAGCACTGTACGAATTCTCCCTATTTCTTGTAACAAGTTGCCCCAGTAAATCCTTGGTTCCTACTCCTATATTCCATGTCTGTACCGTCCTCTATCCACAAAACAAATTATCTATGGCACTTTGCGGGTAGTCCAAAAATTGTAACAATTCGACCCGCAACTTCGCATCTGTCGATCATTAAATTAACATAAAATCAACCTTGAACTATTAAAACACCGCATCCATTGTGTAATTGTGTCGTTAGTGAAATCGTTGTGATCTGTTTTGTGTTTTTTCTGACGTTATTTTCGTGAAGTGCAGCACAGAAGATCTCCTCCCTTTCCAGTCTCCATAAGACCAAGGTAAGGGCAATTTTTTTACTGAATTGACGGATTTGGGTCTCCTGGTATCGCCTGGGAGCTGAGTCTTTCGTTCGGCCTCTTTCTCCGCCCTTATTCATCCCTTAAATTCTCGCACGCATACAGCATTCTTGTGTCAAATAATAATCGACAAAAATCGCGCTTTAGCTGCACCACCTGTATTTTCAAAACTCAAAAGTCAGTTAGTTTGTTTAGACAATAGTAAAATTATTTTCATCCTGTCTATAAATTATGATGTTTAACCCTGATTAAAAGTCATTATGAATCTATTGAGATTTGAGATTGAGTTTAATATCTAGAGAGATGTAAGTGTAAATAGCAAAGGTATTTATTCGTTTGGTGTTTATAATAGGAGTAACACACACCTATGTTTATAACTGAGTCAGTTAGAAGCGACTCATTTCAGTTTGAACTGACGCATGTCGCTCCGGTCGCTCGCTTACTAAGTAACTACATACCATTTCAAATTAGGTAGGTAATTCTAATAAAAGTATAAACAATTTTAATGCATTGTTCAATTGATAATCTTGCTTTCATGTAATATGTAGGGGTTATTCTGTAAGGACATATCAATTTTGTGTTTTGATTAAAACGCACCCTAAAACTTTTTATTTGTCAATGTCAAAACGTCAGCCATGACTTAATAACTTACTTATAATAAAAAAATACTTACGGGATTCTAAGTTTGATTATTTTCAAACCTTGCTCCAATTTCGGTCAGTTATAGTCATCTTCAAAAAAGGAAGTTTTTTATACCATACTTCAAGTCGAACTGATAGCTTGATCAGTTAAAAATGAAAGTATAAGAGTATTTTTAATCGTGTTATGGTTATGTTTTACTTGTGTTATTGTTATGTTTGTGTTGTGTTTGTGTTGTTATATCAATCATTCTGCGTGTTCGGTGTTAGGCGGCCATGTTTATAAATATGGCCAAATGGTAAAATTAAAATACGCTTATAATTTTTATTGCCCGCCGAAATGTGTAAACAAAATAAAATTTGTGCGTCTGGAAGATTTCGATGTTAAAAATTCATTTTTCGTTGATAGGAGTAGATGATCGTCATTATCATTATATATCAGCATATGGACTTCACAAACTACTTCCAACCCAAGCGATCAACCGCAAGATCTTGTGCGTCTCGGACGCCCGGAACGCTGGACACCAAATTTAATTTGAATATTAAATACATATACGAGGACTGTTCAATTTACGTAGACTGAGGTCATAGCACAAAATGTATTGTATTGTATTGTATCTTTTTTATTTAGCTATAAAAAAAAACAGTTTGATACAGCTAGTAATTACAGTATCATTATTTCTAAACATTTGACTGTAAACTACTTATTTTGATTTTACACTACACTATACTTATTTAAAACATATATTTTTACACATTTTTTTAACTAAATTTAAACTCTTCGCACATTTAACTTCATTTGGCAATTTTTCGTATTCCTTTAGTCCTTTATAAAATAAACTGTTTTGTCTAATCTATACTTTAGGAGACGAAAGTTTCTTCGATTCCTAGTCTCATTATGACTGTCTTGGTTGTAGTTTAAATTTTTGTTCAAATATCCGGGGAGCATTTTGTTTTTTACTTTAAAAATAAAAATTAGTACATTATACATTATTACTTTATTAATTTAGGAGTTACATTTATGGGTCCCCCCTTCAAAGTAATCCCCTCTTTTAAAAATGTTTTTTTCGGTAGCCTTTCATCCTAATATCATTATTAAAAAATGTTTTACTTTTAAAAATTTTCTCGTTTCTCCCTAAACATAGTTTTATAAATATGTGTAAGATTTTGTTGATAATTTCTGAAAAGTTTTTATGAAGAGCGCAATGTAAATTTAAGACTAATGACATCTATGAATAAAGCTCTTAAATAATAGTTTCCTGAATGACACACTTTGCCGCTTGGGGTGAAACATTTTACAGTAGATTAAAACGAAATATATGGTTTGAAACTTGGATACATTTCAATATAGGAGAGTACACCGTTCAGTTCATAGATGTCGTCATGCGGTCGAAAATCAATAGTTTTTCGAAAACAACAAAAGAAGTAGGTAGGTAGTTATAAACTTTTTAGGTATGTAAGAATACGTATTTGTTTATATTTGTTTAATGGAAAAAATAATTATTTTCTATGTATACTTAAATATTATGCTAGGATTGGATTTTTTCTAAGGAAAAAATTAAAGCTCAAGTACCTACGTAAAGGTAGGTAGGAACTTGAAATTTTTTTTAGATTCCATGGTAGCCTACCTACCTAATTAATTATTAATAGTAGGTATCTAAACATTACCTATAACATAGATATAGTCAATGCGCTTTGTAGCTGCAGACATTGAATGTAGCCCTTTATATATATATATGTAGGTATATCTACAATAATTCCTATAATCATTTTAATTGAGGGGCTAGAACAATTGCAATAGTCTATGCGCTTTGTAACTGCAGTACGACTTGCAATCTAGCCTCTCTTTAAATGTACAGCGCTCTTGAAGCGATTTTTCGTAAAAATAGCGCTAAAAAAATTATCCTATAAATAAATACTAGGTAGGAACTACTAGATGGGAGAGTTGGATATTGGCGCGCGGTTGATAATGGCGCGCCCCCGTCTATCTTCCAAACTATGCCAGTTTGAAGGTGTTAGATTGCAGTAATACAATCGGCTTTGAGTAGGATTCCGGTATATACTTGTTTCAGAAGCTTCCGGTGTCCTGAGCGTGTTGGACCTGTCGATCTCTATTTTGGTGTATTTTCTTATATTTTTTTGTAGATTTACCTACCTATTACTTTCCCTTATCCGCACCTAATCTTTTTAATTCTATGATAATTGCTAGACTTAAAAGTGTACCCCCATTTTAAATGAATTTTATGTTTTTTGTACCTGATTGTCTGTTTATTGATGCGACCCTGTTGACACCTGCGGGAATCGGATCCGCAACCTGATGAAAGATAGCCAAAACGCGCTTTATCCGGGACAGTTTACAAACGGCAACCTACAGCCCTGTAGGTTTGTACAGTTTTCTGTTCCGTATAAAATGGGCTTTAATACTACGCTAAATGATAAGCGAATGAATTAAATCAATACCTATGCATTCCTCTACGCATTTATATATTACCTAAAAATGTATAATATAGACATCTATGCAATTTAGTAGGTACCTAAAAAAATGTATAGACATCTATGCAATTTAGTAGGTACCTAAACTAGAAGAGTAATTTTCCTTAAACACGATTTTAGGTCATCAAATAATATGATTTCTAGAATTTGGGATACCTAAATAATGGTGCAAGATACCTGCGATTTGAATTCCCAGAATTTTAATCAGAGTGTTCTTATCGGAATGTCTAAAATGCTTACTTAAATTT
>JAGVSP010005114.1:0-10210 GCA_022494985.1 Micrasema minimum
AAAATTTTCCAACAAGACAAAGATTTGGAAGGGCAAAATGGATATTAGGCGTTTACAGGGCTTATGCCCGCCCTTTGGCGGGTTTTAAGGGGCCACTTGATGAAATTACAACTTTCCCCATTTCCCATTTTTTAAATCATATTCCCAATATACGTAAAATGGCGCGGACGCTGATCACATATGAACACTCTCTGTCAATCCATTGAGAAAATTGCTAAGCCATTTTAGCAGAAACCTTTATGATTGGCAAGTGAGATCTACCGACTATATCACCTACCAGGAAACGCCTGAAGAGACTCCTTTAATTTATGTTATTTTATAACTTTACAGCTAAATTTCCATATTTCCCTTCCAAACTTCTGTCTCTGTGAGATGTCAAATTGGGAATTAACCCGTTATGGTTGAAATCCCAGTTTGTGTCTACCAGTATTTGGACACACTCAAAATGTTTGTTTTTTCTTTATTTACATGCATTGGTGCGGTCCTATTGTATTTATTGTTCAATAGTGTGATGATAAAAAACAATGTATAACCGCAGGTGACAAATGGCTTTGTAAGTTGTTTTTTGTTCGGATTATGTCAAAAAACTTTTAATTTAAAACATTTCTTTAACATCTCCGATCTGCTCCAAATTGGAAGATATGGATTTTAACATCCTCTAATTACATCACTACTGTCCATAATATGTTGTACCACCGTCAGGTTCACCAATTCCGTCAAGTTCCGACGATGACTTGCGAGTAATCTTCAAACGCCGCGCCGAGAACCTGACACCTTGTAAAATAGGCAAGTATTGTAAAAATCTTTAATGAAATATTAAAGATTAATTCATTAAAATAATCGTAGGTACACAGTTAGGTATACTAAGAACTGTGTTTTCTTCGTATTGAAATAAAGTCTTTCAAAGTGTTAATATTTTTTTTTACCTTGTTAAGCAGGGTGGTAAAAAAAAAAGAATATATTTGCTAGAATTTCCTCAGTTTCTCAAACTAAAGTATGGAATGCGTACTTGCGTATCAATCTTTGATAACAAGGACATTTTCTCGTGCGCCATGTCGCCCCGCTCTGCCCTACCCCCGAGATATACGGCGGAATCATAATGACGTGGGGAAGATGGGGTGAGTTGGCACTTAGCATCTAGGGGAGAGGGGGCAACTTAGCCCACGGGGTAAGAATACTCGATATTAGTTTTTGTACGTGTGGACGAACATTTAGCGGCCTGCGCTTGAAACGCTAATCCATCTTTTTGATGGATGGCGAAAGAAAATATTCAGGCATCTTGGAAATGTTTAAGTGAATTTTCATATCAAAATTTTTCAGCGATTCGCGGTTGGTTTTACGCTGTTTGACGTATTTGATAATGCATTGAGAAATTTGGTGACTTGAAAAGTAGCTGAAAAATGATAATTGATAAATTAACAATAATTATTTTGTAGGAAGGTTCCATACATAAATTATTAAAAATTACCATTTCTTTTGAAGCAAAAAAATTTTGCTTATAATTCGAAATTTTAAATACTTTTATTTTTGTAAAAGAGGTGAGGTTAACTCACTAAGGCGTTAGCTTCATGACATTTATAGAATAATTTATTGATCAAGTTAATATTTACTTTTTTTACAATACACAGAATACAAACAAAATATAATAATTATACATACTCTTACGTACACAGATACCTACAGCAACAAAATGGTTAAATACATTTTTTAGTGTGTGTAAATCCTCGTGGTAAACAGTGTATGGATTTTTTACATTTGATGGACTTCCATCAATAATTATTTATTATTAAACTTATACATTATACATTTCTTTTTCAGTAAGAAGTAGTGTCGAAAATCGTCAAAATTTTGACCATATTTTGATGTAGATAAGGTCGATATTTACGTAATACCAGCCTCTGCAATTAACGTAATACCAGCCTCTGCAATTAATAGGACGAATGATACATACGCAACAACGCTTCTACCGGAAGATTTATAACGCATTCCGTAACTCTCCTTAATTTCTTCGACTCTGTTGAGATATTAATAATAACTAAATAAAAAAAACACTAAGTAAACAGGAGTGATGAAGGTGAAATTACTGACAACGACATGAAAACACATCGATTTACTTTTTACAATATCTAAATACAACCGCCAATTTAAAGCAGGATATAATATTACAAATAAACCTGAATATAAGATAAGTAGATTAATTTTATCGTGTGGAATACTGAGAAGCCATTGATTGCTACTTGTTCTGATAATAAATTATTGCATTTGTAGTTCCTGCGGGAGCCTACATACTAATTTGAGGGCTATAAAGCAAATGGCCTCGATATTTCTCGCTACCACTAATACTCCGTACACCGGGCGATGCATTTCTTCCGTTCAATCATACTAATTGGGCCCGCTAAATCGGTATTGACATTACTTCCTCTGTAATTTGTGGTAGGCACTGGCTACCAGTGACGGGGGACTTTCAAAAACAAATGAAAAAGGGATGAAAAAGGGAAATTTAAGGATGTTAAAAAAAACTATTATATAGGGTGATACAGCGGCGGCGTTTCCATAAAAATATGATAGGTACTTGTGACCGCTTTTAATAGAAATTAGTAGATCCCTAGCCAATCAAAGCACTCCTTTTCAACATCATTTTGGGCGTGTTCAAATACTTGTACACAAATCTGGATTTTATCCCAAGACGGGAGTAGGTATATATTTCATTTTTATATCCCTACAGAGATAAGGTAGAATTTTTTAAATTCAGGAATATGGATATTCGAGCGTTTACAGGGCTTATAACCGCGCGCATCCACCAGCGCGTTAAAAGCTCCATCTATGCTTATAACTTCAATATCAATTCATAGATGGAGCTTTTAACGCGCTGGTGGATGATTCTCGATTCGTAACATAAATACAAAATCAAAAACGTTACCTGGTGTGGATATTCGCTAATAAGCAGAATTGGGAATTTTTGGTAGTACATAAAGTAGCAACTTAACCCAGCCAATGACAGTCATTAAGCCTGTAAAACGCTAAAATTTCCATATTCCTAGAAGTTTGAAAAATTCTACCACTCATCTCTTTAAGTGAAATAAAAAATGAAATATACCTCTTTTTTCCAGTTAGCTATTAAGACATACTCTTTTCTAGTTTTTGGTGGGGGGGAACTATATTCTTAGGGCTATATGTAAAACTTCTATCTCCTTGGTGTAAACCAATATTTTACAAACATCAAAAGTAACTTTTTTAAAAAAAAATTAAAAAAAAATATTTTCCTTTTTTTTAAACTTTTAAAACAAAAAAATTAAAAAAACAAAAAACGTTATAATAAAAAAACCCTTTTTTAACCCCTACCTTTAAAATTTTCCCCGATAAACCCTTTACTCAATACCAAAAAATTTAACAGCCCAAAAAATTTAAAATTTGGAAAAAACAGTTTTTTTTTTAAAATTTAAAAAAAGTGGCCCGGGGGGGGACAGGATTCCCTCAAAGCAAGGCCTCTTCCGGTTTTTGGGGCTCGGAGCTGGGGTATGAATTTAATAGGGAAGAGGGGAGTGTGCTGGGCCCAATAACGGCTCTTGAAGCGTCAGTGATGTCCTATCACAAAGGAGTGGTGAAAGGGGGGAAAAACCCTTATTAGAAATTGGGAAGTGTTTAAAAAAGAAAACGTGCCCCTATGAAGTTTTAAAACCAAAAAAAAAAACGTTTAAAAGGGGGGGAAATTTTCAATTACTAATTTTAAAATTAAAAAAAAAAAAAAAAAAAAAAAAAAAAAACAAATTTTTAAAAAAAAACTTTTTTACATACAAGAATCCTGGGGAAAAAAGGGTTTAAATGGGAAAAAAAAATTTTTTTCCCGGGTTTTAAATTAAAAAAAAAAATTTAAAAACCCCCCCCCTTTTTTTAAAAAAGGGGGGGGGCGGGGGGTTTTTTGATTTTAAAAAAAAAAAAAATTTCCCCCCCCTTTTTTTTGGGGGGAAAATTAAAAAAAACCCTTTTTAAAAGGGGAAAAGAAAAAAAAATTTAATTTAAAAAATAAAAAAAAACCCCCCTTGGGGGGAAAAAAACCCCCCCCCCCCCCCAAATTTAAAAAAGGGGAAAAAAAACCCCCCCCCCCTTTTTTTAAATTTTTTCCCCCCCCCCCAAAAACCCCCAATTAAAAAAAAAAAACCCCAAAAAAACCCAAAACCCCCCCCAAAAAAGGGGGGAAAAACCGACCCAAACCCCCCAAAAAAAAAAACCGGGAAAAAATTTTTTTTAAAAATTTTTTTAAAAAAACCAAAAAAAATTAAAAACCGAAAACCCAAAAAAAAAAAAACCCCCCAAAAGGGGAAAAAAAAAAAAAAAATTTCCCCCCCCCCAAAAAATTTTTTTACCCCGGTCGGAAGTTTTTTTTCCCAAAGGGGAAAAAAAAAAAAAAAACCCCCCCCCCAAAAAAAAAAAAAAAAAAATTTTTTAAAAAAATTTTTGGGGGAAAAACCCTTTGGGGAAAAAAAAACCCCCCCCCCCAAAACCCCCCCCAAAAAACCTTTTTTTTTTTTTGGGGGCCCCCAAAATTTTTTTAAAAAAAAAACCTTTCCCCCCCCCTTTTTTTTAAATTTTTCCCCAAAAAAATTTTTAAAAAAAGGAAATTTCCCCCGGGTTTTTAAAAAAAAATTTCCCCCCCCCGGGGTTAAAAAAACCCTTTTTTTTTTTTAAAAAAAAAAAAAATTTTTTAAAAGACCCCCTTTTTTTAAAACCCCCCTTTAAAAAAAAAAAATTGGGCCCCCCCGGGGAAAAAAAAATTTTTTTTTTTAAAAATTTTAAAAAAAAAAAAATTTTTTTTTTTAAAAAAAAACCCCCCAAAACCAAAAAAGGGGTTTTCCCCCAAAAAAAAAAGGGTTTAAAAACCCCCCCCCCCGGGGGAAAAAAAAAAAAACAAAAATTTTTTTTAAAACCCACCCCCCCGGGGGGTTTTTTCCCCCCCGGGGGTTTGGGTTAAAACATTTTAAAAATTTAAAACCAAATTAAAAAAAAAAAACAAACCCCCAAATTCCCTCCAAAAAGGGGGGCCCCAAACCCCCCCTAAACCCCCCCCCAAAAAAAAAAAAAAAAAATTTAAAAAAAATGGTTAAAAAAATTTTTTCCCCCCAAAATTTTTAAAAGGAAACCCCCAAAACCCATTT
Organism: Micrasema minimum; assembly: GCA_022494985.1. NCBI lineage: Eukaryota > Metazoa > Arthropoda > Insecta > Trichoptera > Brachycentridae > Micrasema > Micrasema minimum. Next base: position 5,154 of record JAGVSP010005114.1, read on the forward strand.
TTTAAAAAAAATTTTTAAAAAAATTTTAACCCCCCCATTAAAAAAAATTTTTTTTTTTTTTTTTTTTTTTTTTTAAAAATTTTTTTTTTTCCTTTTAAAAAAAAAAAAAATTGGGAAAAAACCCCAAATTTTTTTCCCCCTTTTTTTTTTTTCCCAAAAAAAATTAAAAAAAAAAAAGGCCCCCGGGGGAAAAAGTTTAAAAAACCCCAAAAAACCCCCTTTTTCCCCTTTTTAAAAAAAATTTTAAAAAAAAAAAAAAAAAAAATTTTTTTTTTAAAAAAAAACCCCCGGGGGGGGGAAAAAAAAAAAAAAAGGTTTTCCCCCCCCCCCCTTTTTAAAAAAAAAAAAATTTTTTTTCCCCCCTTTAAAAGAATTTGGGGGGGCCCCCCCCTGGAAAAAAAAAAAAAAAAAAAAACCTTTAAAAAAAACCCCCCCCTTCCCCCCCAAAAAATTTTCCCTTAAAAACCCCAAACCCCCTTCCCCCCCCCCCCCCCCCCAAACCCCCCTTTTTTTTTAAAAAACCCCCCCCTTAAAAATTTCCCCCCTTTTTTTTAAAAAATTTTTTTAAAAAAAAAAAAAAAAAAAACCCCCCCCAAAAAAAAAAAATAAAAAAAAAAAAAAAACCCCCCAAAAAAAAAAAAACCCAAAAACCCCCCTTTTAAAAATTTTTTTAAAAAAAAATTTTTTTTAAAAAAAAAAATTCCAAAAAAAAATTTTTAAAAGGGAAAAAAAAACCCCCCCCCCTTTTTTTCCCCCAAAAACCCCCCCCAAAAAAAAATTTTTAAAAAACCCCCCCATGCTTTCCCCAAAAAAAAAAAAAAAAAAAATTTTTTTCAAATTTAAAACCCCCCAAAAAAAAAGGAAAAAATTTTTTTTTTTTAAAATTTTTTTTAAAAAAAAAAACCCCAAACCGGCCCCCCAAAAAAAAAAAATTTTTTTGAAAAAAAAAAATTTTTTTGCCCAAATTTTAAAAAAATTTTTTATTTTTTCCCCCCCCAAAAGGGGGGCCCCCCCCAAAAACCCCCCCCCTTTCCAAAACCAAAAAACCCCCGCCTTGGGCCCCCCTTCCCCCCCTTTTAAAAAAAAAAAAAAAAATTTTTTTTTTTTTTTTTTTTTAGGGGGAAAAAAAAAAAAAAAAAAATTTTAAAAACCCTTTTTAAAATTCCCCCCCCAAAACCCCCCAAAAGGGGGGTTTTTTAAAATTGGGGCCAAAACCCCAAAAAATTTTTGGGGGGTTTTTTTTTAAAAAAACCCCCTTTTCCCCCCCAAAAAAATTTTTCCCCCAAAATTTTTGGGGGGGGGGGCCCCCCCCCCCCCCCGGGGGTTTCCCTTTCCCCCCACCCAATTTTTTTCCCCCAAAAATTTCCCCCCCTTTTTTCCCTTTTTTTCCCCCCGAGTTTTTCCTTTAAAAAAGGGGGAAAAAATTTTTTTTTTTTTTTTTTTTTAAAAAAAAGGGGGGAACCCCCCCAAAAAAAAAACCCCCCCCTTTTCCCCCCAAAAAACCCCCCCCCAAAAAACCCCCAAAACCCCCCCCCCCCCCTTTTCCCGGCCCCTAAACCCCAAAAAAAAAAAAAAACCCCCCCCTTTAAAAATTTTTTTTTTTTTTTTTAAAAAAAAAATTTTTTTTTTTTTTAAAAAAAAGGAAAAGTTTGGTTTTTTTTTTAAAAAAATTTTTTAAAAAAAAAAAAATTTTTTTTTTTCCCCTTTTTTTTTAAAAAAAAAAAAAAAAATTTTTCCCAAAAATTTAAAAACCCCAAATTTTTTTCCCCAAAAAATTTAAAAAAAAACCCAAACCCCCCACCAAAAAAAAAAAAAACCCCTTTTTAAAAAAAAAAAAAAAACTTTTTAAAAAAAAAAAAAATTTTGGGGGTTTTTTTTTGGGAAAAAGGGGAAATTTTGGGGAAAAAAAAAAGGGGGGGAAAAAAAACCCCCCCTTTAAATTTAAAAAAAAAATTTTTTTTAAAAATTTTGGGGTTTTTTTTCCCTTTTTTCCCCAAGGGGCCCTTTTTTTTAAATTTTTTTTTTTAAAAAAAAATTTTTTTAAAACCCCCTTTTCCCCCCATGCGCATAGCGTTCCAATGCAGTCCCTACGCACCATTACGTGCGGATAAAGGAAATATTCAAAATCTAACTGAAACATTGTATTAAATGTATCGTTTTCTAAAAGTACGCATATCCAAAAGAGTCCAAGTGGCGCAATCAAGGAAAAAAGAACAGGAAATTACAGGCAACAATGTTCCAAAATTGTCTTGTGGCAAATTAATAATACCCAAATGAAAAGGTCCAATGCTGGTGATCAGCACGAAACCCCATATTAAAGTAATTTGGATTGTAACGTCTTATTAACTCCCATAATGGCGGCCTCTCGCCTACCGTATTTAAGATTTGATAAAAGATAATATAAACCTAATTAGAACATGCAAAATGTTCCCGAGTGACATAAAATTTGACGTGCTAGGGTTTTCTGTTTGGATTTTGTTTGAAGGGTGTTATTTGATTTTTTATTTAGGGCCTTAGATATGATCTTGTTCTGAAATATGTGTCAGTTGGTGGTACAATTATTTTGTAAAAATTATAAAGAAAGCTGTAAATATTTTTATTACTGTTTATTACAGCTATACTGTTCGGCATTTCCACTGTACTCCTTTATTAGTGGACGTATCTTAGTCAAACGATGGGATATTGTTGTCGTGTGCATGTATTGGAATCAAGTAATTTTTTTGCATTGTATAATATAATTATGGGAAAATTGAATGATTTGTATTTGGTTTCTTATTTAAAGTTTATAAAACAAATGTTCGCTTTTTGTTCAGATACAAGTTATATTTAAAAAATGTGTATTAAATTTAATACAAATATATTGATACATAAATACTTAAGCATGACACATATCAAAGGGTCATATGTGTTTATATGTACCTAATATTAGGCACAACTGTCCCTTATCAAGAACATTGGGAAGCTTCCTTTAGTTCCTTAAAAAATATTTTTTCATAATACATACCTACATTATAGCAAAAAAAATCCAACTGCTCCTTAAATCATAATTTTCTCATTTGGTAAAAAAAAAATAAAAATAAAAATTGTTTTATTGAATTTTACTTGATACAAATACATATTATTATCCAATATGATACTACTACTTTCCCTTATTTGCACCCAATGGTGTTTAGGGCAAGACGACCTGGATTCTAGACTCTATCTGCTATCAGTAGAATTAGTATGTCACTTGTATCGCGTTTTTAGTCAAATAGTTTTAATTTAATTTGTACGTGGGTAAAGCTGAGTTCCAACCGTCTATGTGCTTTGTAGCTGCAAGACGAATTGGAGTTCAGTACTTCCTCTATGGATATATTTAATATCGTTTCTTAAATAACCGTTGTCTCAGATCCTTTATTCATAAATTGGGAATGGAATTCATTAAGAATACCGAATGTACAGCGCCCTTGAGGTAATTTCTCACAAAAATGGCTCTTAATAAATTATCCTAAAATAAATAAATTGCACTGGTACACCAATTGCAGTTAATATTGATAATTTGTTTCATGAAAGCAACATGATACACTTACCCAAATATATTGTAGTACTTACACTTGAGCCAAATGATTAAAGAATTCCTGTTAAGATGTTATGTAAAATTGTAATTTTATCGGTTGATCTGATTAAACACGGGAGTTAAACATGGCTCAAAATACAACAAAAAATACACTGGCTTGCATCTCGTTCACTCCCTTGTAAGACCAACGAAAATAAAATGAGAAAAAATATGTAAGCTTAGTAGACCGAATTTAACGTATCTTGGGGGTATCGACTATAGCCACTAGCGTTTAGAACACAGTTTTTATGGGCCATAATATAAATCAATCATCGGTCTTCGAAGACACCCGAAGCGACCTGCAACTTTTTATAACGGCCATTAAAATTAACATAAACGGTAAAAAGGGATTACACCCTTTTGTACAGCAGCTTGACAATGTTTTAATGTTACTTATAAAACGTTTAAATTAGTTTATTAGATGAGTAAACAAAATTATCATTAGTTAAATAATACGTTTGGACATTTTAAACATTACTTTGTAGCATCGTTCAGAGAATATAGTCGACATAATTTATCAGGATGAATAGTCGACTCAACTAAAAAAATTAATCTTTCTGATATTATAATATTATATCCTACACGACACTCCGAATTATTCATCAGACGAGTAAGAATTATTTATTTTAATTTTTGAGTTATTTATTGGAACTAACTAACTAACTGACCATCACGCCATTTCCCCGAAGGGGTAGGCAGAGAGGATAGAACGCCACACCACTCTGTCCTGGCATAATTTTCTTGCTTCCTCCACATTCATACATCTTATCATGCACGCACGTCGATTATTCCAACTTCTTACATGCCCACTTTCAAGCACTTGTTTACTTTATCATGCCATGTCTTTCTCGGCTTTCCTCGACTTCTACATCCAGGCACAGTCGCATCGTATATATATTTTTTTAGCCGTTCTTTCATCATCCATTCGCTCTACATGACCGAACCAACGTAAATTACCTTTCTCAATTTTGTCGATAATGCTTATCTCAGCCTTGCATTCTGCTCTAATTTCAACATTAGTGCACCTATCATACATAGTTTTTTCGCATGAGAAATCGCATTTCAACTGCACTCAATCTACTTTCATCCTTATTTTTCCAACTCCATACTTCGCTTCCATAGATAAGGGTTTATTGGAAATTATTACTATCGTTTAGTTAACAGTATTTTAAATTAATTGTTTCTTTTCTTCGTTCAATAGACATAGTCCATTTTTATGACAGTAATTATTACCACTCAAGCATACATTATGAAACAAATTTGGTTTACCCCAAATAACAAATATTGAATGCTGAATTTTTACGTAAAATCAACGAAATTGCAGATGCCCGGATATTGTTTCAGCTTTTTACAAGTGAGAAAAATGTTGTATCTTTAAAATTGTTCCTGTTTTAAAGCAACCAAAATGGCCGCAAGGTTACAAAAATTCTTTAATATTTGATGGTTGGATTGGAACTTTTTA
>JAGVSP010005115.1:0-12421 GCA_022494985.1 Micrasema minimum
TTTATTGCATGAAGGCAAGATTATCATATTGGATGACTATGATAATGTTTAAACGAGTTCTGGTACCAACTACCAACCCTTATGTATGGTAGTAAAGCGTGGTGTTGGAAAAAGAAGGATGAAAGTAGACTGAATGCTGTTGAAATGCGATCTATGTGTGGTAAGACCATGTATGATAGGTGTACAAATGTCCAAATTTAGAGCAGAGTGCAAGGCTGAGATAAGCATTATCCACAAAATAAAGGGCTTTTACGATGGTTTGGTCACGTGGAGCGAATGAGTGATGAAAGAACGCCTAAAAGAATTATATTGCAAGTGCGCCTGGATGTAGAAGCCGAGGAAGGCGGCAAAAGATATGGCAAGACCAAGTCCGACAAGTACTTGAAAGTGGACATGTGAAAAGTCGGAATAATCGGCGTATGTGCATCAGAAGATGTATGAAGAACCAACCTGCCCATGGTTATACCTGTTGGTAGAGCAATCTTGTTACTTAATCGCATCACCTCGGATGTCGACTTATTTCACGACAGTGGGTCTTCCCTTAGAAGAGCACTTTCTAACTTATAATTACATAATATTTTACTTTCTGTTTTTTGTTATACCTATAATATCTATTGCAGTATTATTTATAATTGTATTAAGAATGATTTGGATTTTTCTTTTATGTTCTTAATATCTATGAAATAAATAAAATAAAATAAATGAATGTAGAGGAAGCGAGGGAAGTGTGTCAGTCCAAATACTTCACCCATTACGGTCTAACAATTACAATAGGGTTCTTCCCGATAGCATGAATATCCATGAAAACGTTATAAATATTTAAAGTATATTTTTACAATTCCAACGATATAAAACACAATGATCAAAAATTTTGTTTTCATTTATAAATGAATGTTTTAAAAACACGAAAATACGAATGATTTTTAACGCCCGTTCTTGGTTAACGACGGCATACCCGTCCACCGTGAAAGGCGTGAAATTCATTCCGCAGTGAGCGCCTATATTGCTGTGACGTCACACCGCATGCGCACCATATGGAGGATTTTGCGAGCGATTAAAGCTTTTTTAAAGCTTTTTAAATCTGTAAATTGTGTACGAGAATAATAATGCTGTGTAATTCTGTAATTGATGTGCAATATAACAATGTATGTAATTATTATGATAAAATGTAAAATGTAAAATGTAAGATATTGTAACATTGTAGAGTTACCTGTAATTAAATAAATAAATAAATTTGAAAAAGAGCTATTTCAAACCGCGCTAAAAAATTCATATGACATCGTAAAAAAAATTAAAAAAAATTCCCTTGATATTGTAGTTTTTCAATCAATTTTTTGAAATCAAAATTAAAAATTTGGGAAGAACCCATTTATTTGACATCTCAACAGAACGAGAAGTTTGGAAGGGAATATGGATATCGAGGCGTTAACAGGGCTTATGACCAGTCGCTGGCTGGATTAAGTTAGCCCGTCATGGGTGAAATCAAGTATTCAGAAGTACGCATTTAAAATGTTGTTTATTGTTGTAAAGGGGATTAATCTTCTGCGCGAGGTTGTTAAACTCGACGTAAGTGCAAAGCTCAATACCTGCTGATTTTTCCGTGGCAAACGTTGAACTGATTGCACTTTTAGAGAACTGCATCTGTGTAAACTTGATGTGCCAATATTTGACTAGTTCAATTCAAGGGCCTAACAAATTCTGAAGCAATTGTTGACCAGTTATCCATTACGATTTTGGTTTCTATATAAACTGACCCTAGCTCTGTACTTCTCATAGTTGTCTCAACTTAACACGATAATGAAGACTTGCCTTCTGTTTGTAGTATGCCTTGTGGCAATCCATGTAAGTCATCATCTCAAAATAATTTGTTCACCCTATGATAATTTTGCTTCCTTTCCATGCCACATTCTTTTTCTAACGACATTTTGAATGTGTACAAATTACTGGGCTAATATCAGATATTATTGATATCCCAACAGAGACAGTGAAACTCTGGAAACGAATGTGGGTTATCTAGGCGTTTGCGGGGCTTATGATCTGTCATTGGCTGGGTTATGTGGCCAATTTTACGCCAAAACAAACTAAACAACTTTACGCCAAAACAATTTTAACTTACATACACTCACTCAATTATTCACCTACAACCCTGCACCACCCCTACCCTGAAATTGAACCTGTAAACTCCTCCCCAAGAGCCACACGATCCAGAACACAGAAAACATTGAAGCAAGTAAAGACACACACTACTTTTGGTCAGAGGGATTATGTGTATTATGCTGTCAAGCTCTACAACATGCTCCCTTTGGCCATCAGAACAATAAAACAGGAACTTGTTTTCAAAAAAGCTGTGTCAAATTAGATAGTGGAGGTGGGTAGAATAGAGATAAACAAAATTATTCAACCAAATAGATAGTCTTCTTTCATAATTTTAATTTTACAATCAATTCAAAACACACATGTATGGATCCATTGTATGTTTAGTAATTAAAAAATAATAAAAATTGTAAAATTAGTCCTCGGCACGGGTTACCCCAGTGAGGACAAATTTAGTATTTTTAATTTGTACTTTGCAATATGTTTTAAATAAATAAATAAATAAATAAAAAATTGCTGTATAACAACATTCCCCATTCCGCCTATCGTCTGATTACCGTATATGACAAATTTTGGAAACTTTTTTATATTGAGCTCGCGTTCGTAAGATCACAATACAAGCGATTTTCTCACTCGTGACATTTGTTGAGAAGATTGTTAAGCATTTTTGGCAATCATTACACCAGTAAAGATTTGAATATTGAATTACAATTTTATTGTATTTGTAACCTGAATACAATCGGTATCTTAATAGGCAATAATTGCTTGTTCTAAGAAATCGATAGGATGCGGTATACTATAAAACATGTTTCAGTAGTAATAATTAAGTTTTTTGCAGGGTGTAAGCTCCCTGCCAGTTTATCAGGAAGAAGTGGCAGTTCCAGCTAGAGAAAGGTATTATGAACCTGTACCAACACCTGCACCAACTCCGGCACCAACTCCAGCACCAACCACAGAGCCATACCCAGTACCAGATCCAGAGCCATACCCGGCACCAACTCCGGAACCAACCCCAGCACCAACCCCAGCACCAACCCCAGCACCAACCCCAGCACCAACCCCAGCACCAACCCAAGAGCCATACCCAGTACCAACTCCGGAACCAACCCCAGCACCAACCCCAGCACCAACCCCAGCACCAACCCCAGCACCAACCCCAGAGCCATACCCAGTACCAACTCTGGAACCAACCCCAGCACCAACTCCTGCACCGACCCCAGCACCTACCCCAGCACCTACCCCAGCACCAACCCAAGAACCATCACATTACCCTTGCTCTTCTGGCTCTGGCTCAGAAAAAAGCGTAGCATCTGCAACTAGTGCAGCTAGCGCATCAGGATCTGGAAAAAGTGCAGCTTCTGCTAGTGCAGCAGCCAACGCATATGGATCCGGCAAGAGTGCAGCTTCTGCCAGTGCAGCGGCCAACGCATCCGGATCTGGAAAGAGTGCAGCTTCTGCTAGTGCAGCAGCTAACACATATGGATCCGGCAAGAGTGCAGCTTCTGCGAGTGCAGCGGCCAACGCATCCGGATCTACAATGCGTGGAGCTTCTGGCAGTGCAGCGGCTGATGCATCAGGATGTGGGAAGAGTGCAGCTTCTGCTAGTGCAGCAGCTAACACATCGGGATCTGGCAAGAGTGCAGCTTCTGCGAGTGCAGCGGCCAACGCATCCGGATCTAGAATGAGTGGAGCTTCTGGCAGTGCAGCGGCTGATGCATCAGGATGTGGGAAGAGTGCAGCTTCTGCTAGTGCAGCAGCTAACACATCGGGATCTGGCAAGAGTGCAGCTTCTGCTAGTGCAGCAGCTAGCACATCAGGATGTGGAAAGAGTGCAGCTTCTGCCAGTGCAGCAGCCAACACATCAGGATCTGGCAAGAGTGCAGTCTCTGGAAGTGCAGCGGTAAACGCCTCTGGATCCGGCAAGAGTGCAGCTTCTGCCAGTGCAGTGGCAAACGCATCCGGATCTGGAAAGAGTGGAACTTCTGGCAGTGCAGCAACTAATGCATCAGGATATGGGAAGAATGCAGTTTCTGCTAGTGTAGCATCCAACATATCAAAATCTGGAAAGAACGCAGCGTCTACCAGTGCAGCGGCCAACGCATCAGGTTCTGGGAAGAGTGGAGCTTCTAGCAGTGCTACGGCTAATGCATCAGGATGTGGAAAGAGTGCAGCTTCTGCCAGCGCAGCAGCCAACACATCAGGATATGGCAAGAGTGCAGTTGGAGTTGCAGCGGTAAACGCATCAGGATCTGGCAAGAGTGCAGCTTCCGCCAGTGCAGCGGCCAACGCATCAGCATCTGGGAAGAATGCAGCTTCTGGCAGTGCAGCAGCCAGCGCATCAGGATCCGGCAAAAGTGCAGCTTCTGCTAGCGCAGCAGCCAACACATGTGGATCCGGCAAGGGTGCAGCCAGCGCATTAAGCGCAGCCAGCGCAACAGGCAAGAGCGCCAGTGCATCCAGCTCATCTAGTGCAACAACTTCTGGAAAGGGCGCAGCTACCGCATCCGCAGGCGCAAGCGCAACTGCTGGTAGCAAGAATTCACGTAAATAGACGAGCACATGGCGAATATCAATTAGGTGAGTATTATTTATCCACACTTAAGTCCAAAATTTTCATTCTTTACAGCTGATAAATATTATGGCTGCAAATCGTGGCACCTAATCAGAGACCAAAATAGCAGACTTCTGAGTTTTGAGAATAGGTGTCTCAGAAGAATATTAGGTGTGCGGTGGTTTGCCTTTGTAAGGAACACAGAGGTGAGGCAACCCAACCCTTGGTATCTACTGTCATCTGGCGAAGGCGTTTCCCCATATACTACGCACGCCTCCCGAGAGCCGCCACCATGCTTGCCTATCTTACAAGGCATCAGGTTCTCGGCGTCCTGGTCGTCCACTGTTGACAATTCGGCGGCAGTTTGGATGTGGACTTGACTTGGAAGGATTCACGGGAGCTGGCGGCCGATCGCTTGGCCCGATGCAGTGATGATGATGGTGATTGTAAAATGGCTCAAATGGAAAAACCCCTTTCTTTTTCACCTTCTTGTTTTGTCTCCAATCTCTTATCATCATCTTATCTTTGGTTTAGATCTTGCGGACTCCATCATGAGCGATTATCAAGGTGAATTTGCTTTCACAAAGCAGTGCTCTATGCGCCATTAAGTGCGGATCATTGGAAGCAGTAGTAATTTGCTTTCAAATCAAAGCTGCTCAACTTTTTTGAGAGCAGACTCTGAAAAAATGACATTTTTAATTGCTTGCTTCAAATTTCAAATACCTAATTCAGATTTTTTTTTCAGATTTAAAAATGGAAACCAGACAGAAAAACTGCAATGAAATTTTTTAAAAAAAATATGCTCTGTGAAGTATTTAATTAATTTATTTATTTACTTAAAACCTCATGTACAATTACATAGCAAGTGTACTAGGGCGGGCTTAATATTTATTTTAATAATAATTTTTACATTCATATATTAATTTATTTCCTAACTTATTCTGTTATTTAAAAATAATTAAATTATTTAGTTTTCTTTCTTCTTATGTTATCATATAATATTTTAATAAATATATCATTCCCAATCTTAAATTAATTGTGTTTTCTTACTTATTTGTCTTAAACACCTAGAGTGAGCGCATGGTAGCCTCCGTAGCGTAATGGCTAAGATTCCGGGTTCGATTCCCGGTGAAATCAATCATCATCATACCATATTCACTCCCTATGTGGAGCATATGGACTCCAGAAACTGCCTGCGATCGGCCGCCAGCTCCCGTGCATCCTCACAAGTCAAGTCCACGTCCAAACTGCCGACGAATTGTCAACAGTGGACGTCCAAGACGCCGAGAACCTGATGGCTTGTAAAATAGGCAAGTATGGTGGCGGCTCTCGGGAGGCGTGCGTAGCATATGGGGAAACGCCTTCGCCGGATGACAGTAGATACCGCAGGTTGGGTTGCCTCACCTCTGTGTTCCTTACAAAGTCAGACCACCGCACACCTAATATTCTCCTAAGACAGCTATTCTCTGCAGTGAGAAGTCTGGTATGTTGGGCCCTGGTTAGGTGGCACGATACGCAGCCATAGAGGAGAACAGGTGTGATGCAGGCGGATTTTGTTTGAACCGAGTAAACATCCGATCTCCAGACAGCTTTCATACTGTTGAATGCGGCGCCCGCTACTCCAAGCCGCACTCCCAGTTCTTTCTGAACTCTTCCGGTGAAATCGATACAAATTAAAAAGTTATTCTTCTCAATCCTGGGTGTTTGTGGTGTAATTCCTCCCTGTAATAGGGTATCCTGGCCTGTTGAGGCGGTTAAAGTAAAATAAAATTGAAAAAATTACTATGTACTTAGCTGGCCTTTCTGGTAGGCGACGCGTGAGTTTAATTAGGTCCCTGTATAAGATTGACATTTGTCATCATAAATAAATAAATAAATCATTAGTTAATTTTCGCTTTCTATACACGGAGTAACAAAACTTATAGTACAACCCGAAAACTGGTGAATCCCGATTTTATTTTATCCCGAGATATAACTTCTTCGCACATTTCTTCTTTCAATCTTTCTCGAGTGCCGTATTGCATAAATGTCCTTTTTATGATAAACGCCGGCTAAAGCCGGCGTTCGGCAAGCCAAATATTGAGAAAAGCAGTCGACATAATAAACAATCACGCGCGTTGATTTGACGTTTGACGTTTGGCCGCGATATTTATTATCATCCATGGCCCTCGGCAACGCTCGGCAATGCTTGGCAACGGCGAACGTGGTATGAACGTATGTTCATTGAGATCGGTCAAATGGTTAGCGTTAGCACGTGGTTAGCACGTTTTTAACTACGTCGATAGTTATCTGTGATTGAGCTCCTGATATTATTGATAACTTAACAGAGGCAGAGATACTCTGGATAAGAATGTGAATTATCTAGGCGTTTACGGGGCTTATGACCTGTCATTGGCTGGGTAAAGTGGCCTCTTGATGTATCACAACATTTCCCATTCCACCCATTTGATAACCACATATGACAAATTTTGAAAAGTTGTATTTATATTGAATTTGTACAGAACCTTTCACATTTGAGTTTGTTTTTCGATAATTTTTAACATTTTTTCTCTCTAGTGACATCTGTTTAACCATGTTTAACCTGTGTTGCCTCGAAACCGGTCGGGAGTTAGATTAATAATAACAAAAGTTGTTAAAAACAAAGTTTTTTCATTTAAATAGTTTATAATGAATAAGGGAAGGGTTATTGCAAGAAGCAGAGTTAATGGTGCCTTGAAATCGATAGTGGCAAAAAAGAACTTATCGAAAGAAGCAAAATTGGCAGTACACAACGGAGTTCTGGTACCAACCCTTATGTATGGTAGTGAAGCGTGGTGTTGGAAAAACAAGGATGAAAGTAGACTGGATGCTGTTGAAATGCGATCTATGTGTGGTAAGACTATGTATGATAGGTGTACAAATGTCCAAATAAGAGCAGAGTGCAAGGCTGAGATAAGCACTATCCACAAAATTAAGAAAGGGCTTTTACGATGGTTTGGTCATGTGGAGTGAGTGATCGGCCAAAAGAAGTTTTAATGCAAGTGCGCCTGGATGTAGAAGCCGCGGAAGGAAGCAAAGGAAGTTTGTCAGGACAGAGTGGTATGGCGTTCTATCCTCTCTGCCTACTCCTACGGAGAAATGGCGTGATGGTTAGTTAGTTAGTTAGTTATAATGAATAACTACAAAGTGAGTGCTCCTAACATAATTTTTATTTTAAAAAGTCTAAAAATCATCTCCAAATGTGAAGAAGATTCACTCAACTGGTATCTTGCTTGTATATCCAGTTTTGTAACACGGTGTATACAGCAGGAAATATTTGGATTAATCAAATAGGTGGTGTTTTCATTGAAAATGCGTGCAAAAATAAAGTTGTGTAAATTTCCAAATTTTGTTGGCTTTTTTTAAATCTTTTCTTTTACCCCATAAATTACGAGAAAGCAAAAAATAAATTCTCATGTATTAATCATGTAAATGTACATGTACAATGCGGCACTGAGAACGCCCTGATTCGACACGGATTATCTAGTGAGTCGGGACCAGATCATTGTCAGGGTGATTCTAAACGAAAATATGTGAAATGTTAAAAAATGAATAAATGTGATTTTAATATTAATATTACTGATATCCCAACAGAGACAGAGAAGCTCTGGAAACGAATGTGTGTTATCTAGGCGTTAACAGGGCTTATAACCTGTCATTGGCTGGGTTAAGCGGCCACTTGATGTACTACAACATTCCCTATTCCCATCATCTGATAACCATATATGTCAAATTTTGGAAGTACTATATATTGAACTCGTTTTCGTCATTCCGCTTTACAGAATTTTTCTTTGCTGGTGTCATCTGTTGAGAAGATTGTAAAGCATTTTTTTGGCAATCATCTTTATTAGTGTAGGCAAGGCTCTACCGAGCTTTATTACTTACTCTAGAAGACGCCTGAAGATGTCTCTCCAATTTTTTGTTTGCTTTTATATTTTTAACCAGTAAATCTTTTGAACAAAATTTTGTTTTAACAACATTGTGCTGTAGTACGTCAAGTGGCCACTTAACCCAGCCAATGACAAGTCATAAGCCCTGTAGACGCCTAGATAACCCACATTCGTTTCCAGAGTTTCTCTGTCTCTGTTGGGATACCAATAATATCTGATATCAGCCCAGCATGGGTGTAATCCAGTAATTTGTCTACAAGTATTTGTATTAATTTCAAAAATGTTGTTAATAAAATGAAAGAGCCCATGAGAACGGAATAAGTTGTGGAGATTGCAAGTTAGATTTTTACCAAATCACCTACTAGGGAACGCCCAAAGATGACTCTTCAATTTGTTATGCTTAAAACTTTTACCAGCTAATTTTTCCAAACTGTCCAAATACTTGTAGACAAAAACTGGTCCAAATACTTGTACGGACAAACAATTACTATTTGACATCTCAACAGAGACGAGAAATTTGGAAGGGAATATGGATATCCAGGCGTTAACAGGTTAACGTATGACCAGTCGTTGGCTAGATTCAATTAGCCCGTAATGGGTGAAATGAAGTTTTTGTCAACAAGTATTCATTAGTACACAGTCAAAATGTTGTTATTGTTGTAAAGGGGATTAATCTTCTGCGCAAGGTTATTAAACTCGACGTAAGTGCATCGCTCAATACCTGCTGATTTTTCCATGGCAAAGTTTATGCTGAGTGCACTTTTAAGAGAATTGCATCTGTGTAAACTTGATGTGCAAATATTTGATTAGTTCAAGGGCCAAACAAATTCTGAAGCAATTGTTGACCAGTTATCCATTACGATTTGGTTTCTATATAAACTGACCCTAGCTCTGTACTTCTCATAGTTATCTCAACTTAACACGATAATGAAGACTTGCCTTCTGTTTGTAGTATGCCTTGTGGCCATTCATGTGAGTATCCCTCGCTTACTTAATAATTACTTTCCATCATCATCATCATACCATATCCGCTCCCTATGTGGAGCACATGGAATCCGCAAACTGCCCCAGGCCAAGCGGTCGGCCGCCAGCTCCCGCGCATCCTCCCAAAGACAAGTCCACGTCCCGCAAACTGCCGACGAATTGTCAACAGTGGACGACCAGGACGCCGAGAACCTGATGCCTTGCAAAATAGGCAAGCGTGGTTAAGGCTGTCAGGAGGCATACGTAGTATATGAACGAAACACTTATACATAAACAAATATCAATTAGAGTTTTTATTTGTTGATTACAATTTTATTGTATTTAGAAAAAGGAGGAGAAAAAGGAGGTAGGCAATAATTGCTTGTTCCAAGAAATCGATAGGATGCGGTATACTATAAAACATGTTTCATTAGTAAAAATTAAGTTTTTGCAGGGTGTAAGCTCCCTGCCAGTTTATCAGGAAGAAGTGGCAGTTCCAGCTAGTGAAACGTATTATGAACCTGATCCTACACCAGCACCAACTCCAGCACCAACCCCAGCACCAACCCCAGAGCCATACCCAGCACCGACTCCGGAACCAACCCCAGCACCAACTCCTGCACCAACCCCAGCACCAACCCCGGAGCCATACCCAGCACCAACTCCGGAACCAACCCCAGCACCAACTCCTGCACCAACCCCAGCGCCATACCCAGCACCAACTCCGGAACCAACCCCAGCACCAACTCCTGCACCAACCCCGGCACCAACCCCAGAGCCATACCCAGTACCAATCCCAGAGCCATACCCAGTACCAATCCCAGAGCCAAACCCAGTGCCAACCCCAGCACCAACTCCTGCACCAACTCCCTAGCCCCTACCCCAGCACCAACTCCTGCACCAACCCAAGAAACATCACCTTACCCTTCCTCTTCTTGCTCTGGCTCAAAAAAAAGCGTAGCTTCTGCAACTAGTGCAGCTAGCGCATCGGGGTCTGGAAAGAGTGCAGCTTCTGCTAGTGCAGCAGCCAACGCATCTGGATGCGGCAAGAGTGCAGCTTCTGCCAGTGCAGCGGCCAACGCATCCGGATCTGGAAAGAGTGCAGCTTCTGCTAGTGCAGCAGCCAACGCATCTGGATGCGGCAAGAGTGCAGCTTCTGCCAGTGCAGCGGCCAACGCATCTGGATCTGGAAAGAGTGGAGCTTCTGGCAGTGCAGCGGCTAATGCATCAGGATATGGGAAGAATGCAGCTTCTGCTAGTGCAGCAGCTAACATATCAAGATCTGGTAAGAGTGCAGCTTCTACCGGTGCAGCGGCAGACACATTAGGTTCTGGGAAAAGTGGAGCTTCTGGCAGTGCAGCGGCTAATGCATCAGGATGTGGTAAGAGTGCAGCTTCTGCAAGTGCAGCGGCCAACGCATCAGGATCTGGCAAGAGTGCAGCTTCTGCCAGTGCAGCGGCCAACGCATCAGGATCCGGCAAGAGTGCAGCTTCTGCAAGTGCAGCAGCCAACACTTTTGGATCCGGCAAGAGTGCAGTCAGCGCAACAGGCAAGAGCGCCGTTGCATCCAGCTCATCTAGTGCAACAACTTCTGGAAAGGGGGCAGCTTCCGCATCCGCAGTCGCGAAGCGCAACTGCTGGTGGCAAGAAGTCATGCAAATAGATGAGCACATGTCGAATATCAATAAGGTGAGTACCTTACTTCTATTTATCCACACTTAAGTCCAAAATTTTCATAAATATTATGGCTGCGAATCATGACACTTAACCAGGGCCCAAAATGGTAGACTTCTAAATGCAGAGATTAGGTGTCTTAGAAGAATATTAGGTGTGCTGCGTGGTTGACTTGTGTAGGAACACAGAGGTGGAGGCAACCAACCTTTAGTATTAGATGTTCATCCGGCGAAAGGGCGTATTCCATTATACTACGCACAGCCTCCCGAGAGCCGCACCATTATAAGCTTGCCTATTTTACAAGCTTACAAGGTTCTCAGGTCCTCGGCGGTCCTGGTCGTCCACTGTTGGCTATTCGTCGGCAGTTTTGGACGTGGACTTGACTTGGAAGGATTAACGGGAGCCTGGCGAGGCCGATCGCTTGGCCCGAGGCAGTGATGATGATGGTGATTGTAAAATGGTTCAAATGTGCAAAACCCCTTTCTTTTTCACCTTCTTTTTTTGTCTCCTATCTCTTATCATCATCTTATCTTTGGTTTAGATTTTGCGGACTCCATCATGAGCGACTGTCAAGGTGAATTTGCTTTCACTGCAGTGCCTTATGCACCATCAAGTGTGGATCATTGGAAGCAGTAGTAATTGCTTTCAAATCAGACACTGCTCAACTTTTTTGAGAGCAGACTCTGAAAGAATGACATTTTTAATTGCTTGCTTCAAATTTCAAATACCTAATTCAGATTTTTTTTCAGATTTAAAAATGGAAACCAGACAGCAAAACTGCAATGAAACCATTTTTAAAAAAAATTCTCTGTGAAATATTTAATTACAATTTATTTATTTACTTAAAAGCGCTATGTACAATTACATAGCATGCAAGGGCGGGGTTAATATTTATTTAATTTTTTTAATTTTACATTTAAAAAAATAATTATTCCTAACTTTTTCTGTTATTAAAAAAAAAATTATTTAGTTTTTTTTCTTCTTTTTTTATTAAAAAATTTTAAAAAATATACATTCCAATCTTAAAAATTTGTTTTTTTACTTTTTGTCTTAAAACCCAAAGGGGCGCATGGGACCTCCGTACAAAGGTAAGATTTGGGGGATTCCGGAAAAAAAACTTTTTAAAAAATTCCCCCCCAAAAAACCCAAAAGGTGGATCGGCCGCCAGCTACCGTGCATCCTCAAAAATCAAGTCCACGTCCCCCCCGTTTTCACCCAAAAAAAGTGGCGG
>JAGVSP010005116.1:0-12165 GCA_022494985.1 Micrasema minimum
AATTCACTGGTTTCCCGCTTGTACATTGAGTTTTTTTTACACCCTGTATGGCCCGAATCGCTCGTTTTTGCAAGATAAATATTCTGTTTAAATTAAATCGACTCCCTTTTAATAAAATTTGCTTGTTGAATTGCAGATTTTGTCTCGGCTTGCTGTCGAATGTTAACAGAAACGAAGTTGTGGAACAAACCAGGAGGCACATTGGAAAAGGGGTCAGGCTCTATTATATAGGAGGTACGTAAGCTCTCAGGTGAATATCTCCCTTCTATCTCCTTCGTCTCACATTTATATTTTACCTTGCATATGATGTACAAGGTTTATATTTCATTGAGTGGATTTTCTATCATTGACTGTTCTAATTGATTATTTATATATTGTGTTGTATGTTAACAAGAGACGGAAATGTGGATAAGGACATTGAGAGAAGGGTTAGTGCCGGAAACAGAGTTAATGGTGCCTTGAAATCCATAGTGGCAAATAAGAAGCAAAATTGGCAGTACACAACGGAGTTCTGGTACCAACCCTTATGTATGGTAGTGAAGCGTGGTGTTGGAAAAACAAGGATGAAAGTAGACTGAATGCTGTTGAAATGTCATCTCTGTGTGGTTAGACTATGTATTGATAGGTGTACAAATGTCCAAATTAGAGCAGAGTGCAAGGCTGAGATAAGCATTATCCACAAAATTAAGAAAGGGCTTTTACGATGGTTTGGTCATGTGGAGCGAATGAGCGATGAAAGAACGGCTAAAATAAGTTAAATGCAAGTGTCCTGGATGTAGAAGCCCGCGGAAGGCCAAGAAAGACATGGCATGACCAAGTACGACTTGAAAGTGGACATGTGAAGAGTCGGAATAATCGGCGTATGTACATGAGAAGATGTATAAATGTAAAGTAAGCGAAGGAAGTATGTCAGGACAGAGTGGTATGGCGTTCTATCCTCTGATGGTTAGTTAGTGTTGGGATCAGGCGGGATACATGTGGTGTGGACCAAAGGGAACTTCTCCGCATTTGCCTGAGATGCTCATCATCACTTCTACCTTCTTCTGTGTAATTGGTTATTCTCCGAGTGACGTTGATGGTATATTTCCAGGCGAGGTGTTTGCCGAGTGCCTGAGTGACTCCTCCATCTTCGTCCAGTCGCCCAACTGCAACCAGCGCTACGGCTGGCACCCCGCTACCGTCTGCAAGATACCCCCCGGTGAGTCCTGACTCCCCAAGCGACCTCTGTATCCGGATATCAAGGCGTTTGTACGGCCTATGATCTATGTTTTTTTATTATTATACAGGGTGACTGGTAATTCGACCTATGGTAATAAGACACTTTTTGGATAGCCTATGAACAAAAGATTACATTACACTAAAATTTTTGTCCAAAATTTTTTTGAGTAATTCTCTTTGATCGAGACGACTTGGGGGAAAAAAAGTCAAAATTCTGATTTCATTGCCTTTTATTTCTAAACTCTAGAAATTTTGGACAAAAATTTTAGTTTAATGTAATCTTTTGTTCATAGGCTATCCAAAAAGTGTCTTATTACCTACCATCCAAATGTACGTATTTTTGTCACAATCACGAGTTTAATGCTTGCAAGGCGGATTTTTTTCAATAAAAACTAAAAACTCGAATAACTAGGAAACCAGCGAGTTTCGACCCCTGGTTGACTGGTCGTAAATTGTTGCAAATTAGCTCTAGTATAACCCCTTTTCAAGGAATAGGTCGAAGTACAGTCACCCTGTATTTATTTAGTACTAAGTATATAATTTTTTACATAGACTAATATTATTTTACATTACACTTAATTTTCATTTTTTATTTTCCTAACTATCCTACCATTATACAGTTTTCAATTTAGCTATAATATAATACCTACACTAATATTTTTCACACATATATTTTTTACATTTAACCCTAAGTAACTTTACATTTTTGACAACAACATTTTGAAATGAATACAAATACTTGTAGACAAATTACTGGATTATACCCATGCTGGGCTGATATCAGATATTATTGTACTCCCAACAGAGACAGAGAAACTCTGGAAACGAATGTGGGTTATCTAGGCGTTTACAGGGCTTATGACCTGTCATTGGCTGGGTTAAGTGGCCACTTGATGTATTACAACATTCCCCATTCCGCCCATCATCTGACAACCATGTATGACAAATTTTTGAAACTTGTATATATGTTCAGTTTGTTACAGAAGAATCCACATGCGAGTTGTGTTGTCGACAGATTTTAAATATTCTTTCCCTATAGTGACATCTGTTGAGAATAAATGCTTAACTTAATTTTAGAGTTTCTCTGTCTCTGTTGAGATATCAATAATAACTTTACATTTGGTTAATTTCTTATTTCATCTGGAATCTCCTCATACATTTTAATGCCCTTATACATTAAACGATTCTGTGACATAGCTTTTCTTTTTTTTTCTAATCTTATATTTTTTGAAACTCTTGTTGCATATTTATGAAAAAAGTCATTGTTTTTTTTATTTGTTTTGTAAATATATTGGAATTATCCCTTTAACAATTTATTGATATAAACAGTGTGATTTCCGTATCAACATGAAGCGCATGACTGATCATCTTACCTTCATGTAGTGAAATGATCAAGATACACTATTGCACTTGGTGTACCGATGCAGTGCCCTATGCACCATTGGGTGCGGATAGGGGAAAGTATAGTATTTAACCTTTCAACTGCCGAAAATGTAATTACCTGTGTGACCGTTCTAGCAGCTAATTACGTTAATGAAAGCAAAATTAACTGGAATTTTATTCATTCATTATTTTCGTGTGAAAGATACACGTATAAACTGGATATTGAGCTGCTTATTGTCGCATAATAATGTGTTTATGTAACAAAAACATCAAATTTGCAAAAAGTGACAGGCGACATTTTGATGGCGCAGATGAAAATTTTTTGAGAATCGAACTAAAATTAACGCCACGTCACTAAACTGCACTTTTTTCAACAAAACCTCGATCAGATTTCTAATTTAATCCAAAATTTATTATAAAACCAACTCATCAGACCGATGCTGGAATACGGTTATCAGATATGGAGTCCCTACTTTGCTAAGACGGGCCACTAAGTTATCTCCTAGCCTAAAACAACTTCCGTATGAGCAGAGACTAGAAACTCTTGGTCTCACAACACTGAAGAAAAGACGGGAAAGGGGTTGATTTAATTGAAACAAGATCATGAACCGTCACTATAAGTGTCATACACGTCAAATTGTGTGAAATCTTCAAACTGAAAAACAACGCACGACTTCGAGGCCACAACCTTAAGCTGGAGAAGAGCCGTTTAATCAGAACCTAAGAAAGCATTTTCTGAGCAACAACAGGTGGTAGATAGCTGGAACGGGCTACCGCAGGAGCTGGTCATTGCGAATAGTGTGAACGGGTTTAAGAATGGACTGGACAAGTTTAAACCTAACTAACTGTCCAATTTAGGCATATCAGCTTTAAGCTGCTCGCCTAATATTAAATAATAATAATTTCAATAAAAAATGCCTAGATTGCCGCAAAAACTCAAGGTTACGCGAACACCTAAATTCAAACTGATATTTTAGGTATTTTTATTCGGTTTTTGAATAATTCAGTTCTTATTTCGATTGGTCTTAGCTTGGAATTCGATTATATGCCTTAAAAACATGACAAACCATTCATATTTATGTCCAAAATCCCATACCGTATGCTGTACCGTATGGATGGCGCCGAGTACTGCCCGAGTCGGCGTGTTCGAAGCCCCCTCGGCGACACGAAAAATCCCGCACACGCTTGGCTCTGGCATTTGAAAAGATAAATAGTGAAAACTCTTGTCATCCATTGTTCTGCTATCAATTTTCCCGCAAAGTAAAGTGTCGCGTTTCCTTCCAGGCTGCAACCTGAAGATCTTCAACAACCAGGAGTTCGCCGGGCTGCTGACCCAGTCGGTGACGCAGGGCTTCGAGGCCGTGTACCAGCTGACTCGCATGTGCACCATCCGCATGTCCTTCGTCAAGGGATGGGGCGCCGAGTACAGGTGGGTGTAATGCAACTCAACTCGTAGTGCAACCTCAAACTGGTGGATCTACAATAGTGTGGCTCATATTATATATTAAAAATTTCAAAACTAGTTTACATGTCTGGGCACCCACTATTTTTTTATCAGTGGTAAAACAAGTATTCAGGTAAAGTTTGAAGCTAATATTCTAATTGGAAGACAGTGCTCAAAGGTATGTAATATTAAGAAAAAATATGAAAAAATCTGTCATTTCGAGGGTTGTTCTAAATTAAGAACAACTACCTGGGAAGTAGTCAATTAGTTTATTTCATAGTATAATATTGATGATGAATGGTTACTAATTCAATCTAGATATTGATTCTAAATCTTTGACACTTATCAAGAATATAGAGTCCGCTTGACGTGTTATAGTAGATGACAAAGCCATATTTTCACAAAAAGTCCAAAATAATCACTTGAATAAAAGCACTCCTCACAAACAACCATTGATAGTTCTAATTTTTTCAACTCTTTAACACATTTTTCTTGGTATTTCTTTCACCAAATTTTTTTTTAAATTTTACAAAAACTACAAAAATTTTAAACCTTGAAGACGTTGAGCATAGCCTTTTATTCCACCTAGGACATTGAAATTTTAGCACTTAACTACTATCAACAA
Source organism: Micrasema minimum (assembly GCA_022494985.1). Classification (NCBI taxonomy): domain Eukaryota; kingdom Metazoa; phylum Arthropoda; class Insecta; order Trichoptera; family Brachycentridae; genus Micrasema; species Micrasema minimum. The sequence continues at coordinate 4,671 of JAGVSP010005116.1, forward strand.
AAGTAAAAAAACTAAGCGGGTGCCCTGAGGTGTAGGGTAAATTTAACATTTTTGGGCCACCCTAATCTACAATTTGTAATTACTTTTTAATCTGAGCTTGAAAAGAAATTTTACTACCACATAAGTACGGCAGATTTAGTGAAATGATGATAATTTATTTATTTTGTTTTCTTTGTGGATTATTCACAATTTCCAAAAATTTATCCAAAAAAATCTAAAATTGGGATTTTACGATGGTCATGTGGAGCGAATGAGTGATGAAAGCACGGCTGAAAGAAGTTTGAATGCAAGTGTGCCTGGTGTGGAAGCCGCGGAAGGCCGAGAAAGACAACCTGGCATGACCAAGTACGTCAAGTACTTGAAAGTGGTCATGTGAAAAGTGGGAATAACCGGCGTATGTGCATGAGAAGATGTATGAATGTAGAGGAAGCAAAGGAAGTGTCCTGAGACAGAGTGGTATGGCGTTCTATCCTCTCTGCTAGTTAGTTAGTTATCAAAAAAAAATTTTTCTTCATACTCAATTTTGTCGAAGACTGGGGTCAAATAAAAAAAAATTATTCTACAAAATCGACTCCAAATATGACGTAGATTCACTGGTTTCCCGCTTGTACATCGAGTTTGTTTACACGGTATATTATGTAACCCAAATATTTTGAAAGGTTTGTATGGTCCTGATAATGAGCTTGTTAACCAAAATTTTCTTTGAATGCAGAAAAATAAAACAAAAAATTACAAGAACATGCGTGCTATCCGTTCATAAATCGGATGATTAATAACAGAGATACAATCATTTAAAGATAAATATGATCAGTGACTCGTATTATTACATAGCTCAAACTTCAAACAATCGTATCTCGCTTATTAATTATCGGATTAACGAACGGATTGCACTGATGGGTTTGTGATTTCTCGCTTTATTTTTCTGCATTCACAGAAGATTTGAGATTCTCCATGTCCTGGCTGCCTCATCCTTCTCTTCTCGTTACTAGAACATTCTGTCGGCTTGCAGGAGACAGACGGTGACGTCCACGCCGTGCTGGATCGAGCTGCACCTCAACGGGCCGCTGCAGTGGCTGGACCGCGTGCTCACGCAGATGGGCTCCCCGCGCCTGCCCTGCTCCTCCATGTCCTAGGTGGCTCGTCCCTCCCTCTTCACCCCGCAGACTACTGATCCACTAATCGCAGCCAACGCTTTGATGAGAGTCATGTTAGGATAAGGCGTCGTCAAAATACAATCAAATTGATCGGCATTATCGAATTACGATAAGGCTTTACCAAGTTACGATAGAGCTGTATTGAAATACGATATACCGTAATCAAAATACCTCAAATAATGATCACAATTCATCCAATTACGTTAAAGCACTGATAAAATATAGTCAAGAAGTTAATAAGTCTTAATCACATGATCAGGCATTGTCGTATTTAAACAAAACGTTATCAAATTACAATAAGGCATTATTGATTACGATGAAGCATTATCGTATTTCAATAAAGCATTATCGAATTACAATAAGGCATTATCGATTACGATGAAGCATTATCGTATTTCATTGAAGCATTATCAAATTACAATAAGGATTATCGATTACGATGAAGCATTATCGAATTACAATAAGGCATTATCGATTACGATAAAGCATTATCGTATTTTAATAAAGCATTATTGAATTACAATAAGGCATTATCGATTTAAGATTAAGCATTATCGTTTTTTAATAAAGCATTATCGAATTACAATAAGGCATTATCGATTACGATTAAGCATTATCGTATTTTAATAAAGCATTATCGAATTACAATAAGGCATTATCGTGTAAATATATTTATCTCCGGCTTGGACGGTTAGTTATGATTATTATTACTACCTGGTCGACGTAACAGCTTAGCTAAAAAAAATAGCTGAAAGTTCTGTTATCTCTGCCCGCAGTCAAAAATACCTATATTACCTTTGTTTTTATGTAGTTGTTATTGCAAAATATATTACTTTTAAGTTTAGCGCTACTCCCGTAATTAAGTGAGGCTATCGAAAACGCCGCGATAGCATTTCTTTAGGAGTAATAAAAATATTTTTTCAATTTTTGTATTAGGAACGAATCGAAAAGTTTTAACGATGGACGGAAATTTTTTATGTGAATTTTGATTATTGTATTTTAAGCCGTTGTTTAAATAATATATATATTTTGATTATTTAACCATTTTTGTAAGCTTATAAAGCCTGCCTATACGAAATACTAAAATTATTCAAAATTGTTAAATAAAAAGGACAAACGTCCAAACTGTGATTATTTTTATACTGATAAAAATTTATTAAATTTCCGTTGATTTGAATTTTGAGCGTGCCAATTCAAAATTGGCTTCGCAGTGCAATCCAATAATTTTCAAAAATGTTTTTATTCAAGCGTTTACAGGGCTTATATGAGTCACACGACCACCGTATTATGCACCTGTAAATTTACAGGTGTGGTCGTCAGACGAGGAATGTTGTAATACGTTATTTAGAGGATGTTTACATTTTCTTCCAGAGCTTCTTTGGGATTACACGGAGGTTTGTCAGCGCGCAGTGGTAGCTCATTTGGCTACCGCGCATGAGGCAGCGGGTTCGATTCAACATGAAATATTTATTGATATTAATAAATTCATATGTAATACCTTGGACTGGTTCTGAGGTGTACGATCGATCATCTTTCGTTCATGTAATATTAAAAAAATTATCATGATACACTGCACTCGGTCAGTGTCCTATGCACCATTGGGTGTAATTTAATTAAATTTTATAATTTTAAAAATGAAGCATTTGTTTAATTTTTATTAATTAATTATTTTTTTTTATAAGTTTATAAAATAATGCTTGTTAAAATTTACCATTTAAATTTATTTAGCTATTATTGTCTTTTTATAAATTCTACGTTGCCATATATTATGTGAGGGAGGGGGGGGGGGGGGGGGGTCGGATACTGTTTGTGGGATTAGTCGGTAGGTAATGAGAGTGAACGTCAAGTCGTGGTGCTAAGGTAGATCGTATTTGGATAGGTAGAATATTAATTATGAAGCGGTGATTAAGATTGTGAGTAGAATATCATATTAAAGTGTGAATCTAATCTAATAATAAAGTGTGCGGACACATATCAAAATTTTCAATACAATACAATTGTAGTTATATTTTTCCCCCGAATATTATCAGCATACTGCAAAAATATCGCTTCTGAGTTTTTGTGATATCATCATATCATATTTGCTCCCTATGTGGAGAATATGGATTCCACAAACTGCCTCCTGGTCGAGCGATCGGCCGCCAGCTCCCGTGCATCCTCCAAGTCGAGCATGGCATCCGAGCATCCTGTAAAATAGGCAAGAGGCGTAACGTAAGAAACGCCTTTGCTGGATGACAGTAGATACCGCAGGTTGGGTTGCCTCACCTCTGTGTTCCTTACAAAGTCAAACTGCCGCACACCTAATATTCTTCTAAGACACCTATTCTCTGCACTCAGAAGTCTGGTTTTGTGATATAGGTACCCAAATATTTCCACGACCGAAAGCGGGAAACAAGTTGTGGTGGCGTGCGAGTCAAGCCTGGGGACTTTATATCAGCTTCTCTGTTCCCGCACAACCACTGCCGACAGTCTGAGGCAGTTCACGTCAGAATTATGGGACGCGGACTCGACACAGAGATTGCAGCGCAGCTCGGCGACAGTTTGTAGAATCCGTATGCTCCAAATTGGAGCATGTATTGAAACTTTCGAACTCAATTTTACAAGAATAAGACAGATCACCTCGCCTTTTTGCAATAATTGATCGTGATACGACACAGTGCCCTATGCACCACTAGGCGCATGTAAGAAAGAGGACAGAAGAAATTTTGAATTGGCGATATTTTTGCAGTAATCGATGTTTAAATTCCGTTTTTATACAAATTTATATTGTGAAATTTCTTCCAGCGAATCATGTAATGAGTGTGTGATATGTTTTTACTAGAGTAACAAGGACAGAGTATAGAGTCGGTATAGGAGAGAGATGGTTTATTTACTGTGTTAAGAGGCTTCGAACAAGAATTTCCGAGAAGCAACATTCTACCATACCACCGTGTCCGAGGTGTCTAGTTACCCGCTACGTCGTCAATAGGCGTTCTATTGGCCTCAGTGCCGGAGTCTTTAGGCGGTGGAATTCGATAAAAGGCGGTGTTATGAAATTATTAATATTTTTAGAAAATTAGTATGGAAATTTCTAGGGAATTCTTGTTGGAGGGATTAGACGGAATATGGGAAATGTTGAAATTGCCAAATATATATTTGTAAGGTGGAAGGTTTGTGAGTAGAGAGAAAACATCATCCATAGAGTAATTTTTTCCAAAAACCAAAATTTTCTGTGAATGCAGAAAGATGAAGCAAAAAATCACAAAACCATCGGTGCAATCCGTTCGTAAATCGGATAATAAATAAGCGAGATACAATCATTTATAGTTTCGATTCCAAACGTGATCGGCGACCCTACCGATCGCCTATCATACAAAATCTTTACAAATATCAAATGATTGTATCACACTTATTTATAATCCGATTTTTAAACGGATTGCACCGGTAATCTTGTCATTTTTTATTTCATTTTGCTGCATTCACAGAAAATTTTGGTTTTTGGGAAAAAATGACTGTGGATGATTTAGACAAGATAGGTTTTGATTATAATATCTGACGAGGTGTGTTCCATAATGCTTCAAATTGACGGATTAAAATAAATATATTGACATTGAATAAAATATAGATCTATGCAATCTTGTTATATTTTCATATATTAATAATTTATCCGCCTTCTGGTGTAGTGGCTAGCGCATTGGGCCACCGTGCGTTAGGTCACGGGTTCGATTCCCGACGGGTCAATATGAAATACTTGATTGCATTTTTGCATTAAATATTTTACACGCGATTACTCGGACTGGCTCTGAAGCTGGATCTTCGAGATACGCTGCACTCCTTGTACCGATGCAGTGCCACATGCACCATTAAACGCCAACAAAAAGGTTTAAGAAAATAGGAATCCATCTTTGTCTTTTGAAAATTATCTCATCGGTCAATTTGTTTGCATAGGATATATTATCAGCGAATAGTGAATAAAAGTGTTCAATGTTATTTTTCGAGTCTTTTCAACAGGAAGCGTGCTGTTTTATCGCGATCGTCCATGCCCTTGGTGGCTGCAAGACGAGTTGTGATCTGGCCCCTTTGCGCGGGACTCTTTTGAGGCGACTCTTCGCAAAAACAGCCTTGCATAAGTTATAAATAAGAAGTGAAACTATGGATGAGATGTGATCTATGGGGAGACGACTGTAAATTATCATGGATGTATATTTATATTCGACACAGAAAATTTTGGCCAATGGGGGAATCCACTGTTTTCTAAAGTAATTTTTTTCTATAAACTTACTATTTAACTAAACAAAAAAAATATATTTAATATTTTTTTTTAAAATCTAAGTTATTGATGAAGATACGATTTTTTTAAAGTTGCACATTTCAAATACCGCGCTAAAATACCACTATGTACTAACTGCGTCATTTTTGCAGGAGTGACGTCATAAAACGGGTTGTTTTAAGGCCTTGGTATTTCTCCAGCCAGTAACAAAACTGTCAAAAATCTATGCAAACTGACGCGGGAAGCACAGATAAAAATATACCGTCGACTCAACTGTCATTATAATGTTAACAGCTGTTCTAGGGAGACTGAATGGCGCCATCTTTTTTGCAATAGAAGCTTGTATGTAGATTGTATTCCATATTAAAATGCCATGGAACGCGGCTACGGGGTTTAAAAACGAAACCGGAAAACGACTACACTAGAACAAAGGAGTGTGACGATCCAATGTTTAAAAACGGAAAACACTACACTTGCTTGATTTGTAGGGTGGAGTTCATTGGTTTCAAGGTGGAGTTTTTTAATTTTGTAATGAATGCTATTTTCAACATTTTTTATTTAATTTTTGCTTGCGTTTTTGGATTATTTCATCCCACTTCAAATTTTTTAATTATTCAGCATTTTTAACATTCGAAAGCATTTTTAAAATTCGATTCCGGGTAGCAGTGGATTTCCTCATTGGATTCCTAATTATTTCGTTTGTTGAAGAGATTCGGATAGCATTTTGAATGAATAGCTCAAGAGTGCGACGTTTGGGGCGGGTATGGAAAGCAATTTATAAAAAGGTGATATTTTACATAGAAGGATTAATATTTTGTATGTGGAAAACTCAAACCATTTTTACTCGGGTTTACCATCCAAGGAATGTGATTTGGCTGTTTTATTACGCGAGACAATATCGGAACGGATGAAAATATTTTTTTCAAAATTAAATACGGGATATATGAATAAAGTTTTGGCCAGTAGCTCAAGCACAGATAACCATCGACGTAGTTAAAAGCGTGCTAATCACGTGCTAACGCTAACGATTTGAGCGATCACAATGACATACCGTTCAATTACCGCGATCGCTGAGAGCGATCATTGACGATCTGAGCCGAGGGGAGCCGATCTACGCTATATCGCGGCCTTACGTCAATTTTTTCTTGTCGGATTTTTTATTATGTCGACTGCGTTTCTCAATACTTGGCTTGCCGAAAACCGGCTAAATTATAATAAAGATTGAATGAAGATTTGTGCGAATAAGAATAATCTCGGGAAAATGGCTCGCGACTAGTGTGCGCTCGTTTAATAATCCGATCGATAAACTTTTAACGCGTGTTCCATTGTGATTGCGAAAACGTTAAACATCCATGGGTAAGAAATCGTTATCACGTCGCTTATTACCGAGTCGGTACTGATCTGTGATCGAGCAACAGAGGTCTATATTATATTCTTTTATGCAAATTATTTTGGTACGGGGGAAAATTTTGTGTGGACTTTCTTTTAATGCGGTGAAATAAAATAAATCACAAGGTCACCGGTGCTATCTGTTCGTTTGATTGATAAGCGAGATACAATAGTCTACAATTGTTCGATAGTCCTCACAGGTTCGATTCCCCTAGGGGTCAATATAAAATAAATTCAAATGTGAGTTGACTGTCCGTCGTCAGTTTGCGTCAGAGCCGCGGGACGTGGACCTGACATGGGAGGATGCGCGGGGAGCTGGCGGCCTGGCTAGGAGGCAGTCTGTGGAATCCATATGCTCCGCATAGGGAGCAGATATGAAATGATAACGATCTTGCTTGTTGGATTGCACCGATGATCTTGTAAATTTGTGAATGCTAGCCCATTTAAAGAAGGAGATGATGAAAGATGCGGAGAGTTAATTATTTACATCAACAAAAAAAAATATTAGAAGTGGCTTATTAAAAAATTTTTACTTTTGAAAAATGTTAAAAATATATTTTTTATCAGTGTTAAGGGCTGTGTTGTAAATATAATGTCAAAAAATTTCATAATTGTGAAAAAAAAAAAAGTTTTATTGTGAGAGCATTTCCTAATAATGTTAAATGGACGACATAACCAAAGAAAAAAAAAAAAATGTTTAAAA
>JAGVSP010005117.1:0-18460 GCA_022494985.1 Micrasema minimum
GAAAGCGGTGCCTGAATTTTTATTTGTAGCTGCAAGATTTTTTATATAATTCGCAACCAATGGAACACTGGGAACTGCATCGGAAAATAAATTACATTGACCGACGGTGGAAAGGAAAAATTTACTAAGCGAAATAATATTACCATGTCGCTTTGTATTATTTTCCTTAGCACATATCGTGTCGCTTAGTCAATTTTTCCTTTTGTTTCTTGATCAATTCTTACATGAACGCGAGATAAACAGTCTTTGTTTCTGTGCCAGTGCACCCAAATCAGGTTTACCAGGTAATTTTCCATGATAAGCATCGTGCAAAGCTATGTACCACCTACATTGATTATATTTGTTAATTGTACTGGCTTTTAGAATAAAAGAAATTGTTGAAATTCCTAATGAAAAATTCCACGGGGAAAAGACACAATACGACTCATAAAAATTACAGCGAAAACAACCGACTGAAATGGACAAACAAACTGAAAACCAAATAAGCGATCAGATTACAAAAACACGAAAAATTAATTAAAATCGTGATTCGAATATGAATTGTATTGTACATACCGTGAAAAACAACACAAAGCCGGCAATTTTATGTAGACGCGAGGGAACAAAAGAAAATTGTGGAAAAAAGGCAATAAAATTCGATTGAGTGAAGTATTTTCGTCCGTCTCTAGCCTCTATATTGGTATAGAACACAATTTATTGAGTTGCAATGCCGTCCTTCCGCCCTTAGCTTTAATATTTCATCCCCACGGTGAATTACGGCACAGAAAAAACTAGAAAAATCGATCAGATACAGTTGCCGAGTAACGGAGTGGACACGTTAGTGCTACTGACAATGTTGCAGATGGAAAGGCAATTAAAACTGTCAATTTGATGAAACCGTTCGATTGTAAAGAAAAATATTGCTGTAGCAGACTCGTCAAAACTACTTGTTTTTAAGCTATTATGGAAAACATTTTTTCAAGTCCAAATTTTTGAATATTTTAAATAACTTACATATTATGTAAAAAAAATATATAAAGAGCTGGATTTTCTTTTGTGCATTGTCCACAACATCGTTTGCAAAAGAGTATATTAGCACTTTTACCTCACATTCGCTTGAGAGATCGCTTAAATCTGTCGTATTAAAAAAAATCTGTCGTATTAAAAAATGCTATTAGAAAGAAGTTAAATTACCGGATAACGTTGTATGAAAGTGAAGCATGGAGTTGGAAAAAAGGACGACAGTAGACTGGATGCTGTCGAAATAATATTTAAAACAGATAAAACCAGTTTTTTATCCATGCAAAATAATTAATCTTAACATGATCATATTTATTATATTGAAGGTGCTTGATAAGCGGTTCAACAATAAATTCTGCGATTTTTTGCGTATCCGGATGAAACATGCCCTTAAAAGTATTAACTACTTTTAAAAAATCATTTGCTGCGATCGAAAATCGTGTTTCGATTTTCTCTATCTCTCCGGCATCAGCGGGAATCGAACCCGTGGTAAGTATACAGTAAAGGTACGCGTCCACGAGTGTGAAATGTGAGCAAATAAAATATAAAAATTCGTGAGCTCATTTGTATAATGTAAGCAGTAATACGTCAAAGCTGTCAGCTATTGATTCATTGCTCCTGAGTTGAAAAGGATAAGAAAAAATAGCATTCACGAACATTTCATACCATAGGGTTGCCACATTTATTGGCCGAAAAATTCTGTAAACATGATTTTCATAAAATGCTCTGAAAGGTGGTGGAGAAAACCTATATTTAATTTAATTTTTAGTTACATCTGAGTTACTTAAATATTTCAATTTTGGGGCTGTTTTCAAATAGTCGGATATAACTGTGCCAGAAAGCAGGAATCAAGTTGTGCTGGAGTGAGATTCGAACCTAGAGATTCTAATCCGGAGTCTACAATCCGGTTCTTTGTTTTGAACACTTTACTTATTTTACATAACCGCAGCGCAGAGCTTACATCATAATGATATTTCAATAATTTTGAAGTCATGTAACTATTTTTTAACCCAAAAGAAATGAGCTAAAAAGTTCTCAAGTGATCAATAGCGCGTAGAAGTTGATATTTGTCGTTATATTATGTGATTTTTTCATCTATAAATACAATGACTTTGTTGTTTGTTTTTATCCAAGATTTTTTAAACCTATTTATGTATTGTATTTACGGCATAAACTAATTCACAAGATTAAATAAAATAATTATTTTTTTTGCGTAATTAACTAAATAACTAACTAATTAACAAACGCCGCACCACTCTGTCCTGGCACACTTCCCTTACTTCCTCCACATTCATACATCTTCGCATGTAACGCACTGTGTTGTGCTCAAATTGAACTAAGCGCAAATGTGCTCAAATTGAACTAAGTCTGTTAGTAAATAAATACGTTCATTAAATTGTTGCATTAAAAAAATGCCGCAGGCAAGTATTCGTATAGTAAATATATAAAATTGAACCATAATCTAAAAACACAGCCGGAATTCCACTTTATCCTATGCAACCGCATAGGACACTGCATTACTATACGAAGTACGGTGAATCTAATTCAAACGGGTTCTACCTAAAGCCTCATCATTATTCTGACATGTCGAGACAAATTAGGGCATTTGGCAACCCTGTATTAACATGAGGTCGCGGGTCGCGGTATCTCGGCCGATCTGATATTGCGCAACATCTGATGGATTTTATTTCAAGCGTTAAGTAAATAAAAACATAATATATTAAAACTCGTAAGTAAAACACCGGATGTGTGAACTTATTGTTTGTAAAGAATACGCTAGTCTGAGTAAAGGAATAGAGAACAAGTCATTCTAACTGTTATATGATTCTAAGACCATTCAATATTTAATGTGTTACTGACTTCAGAAAACTGATTTAGGCAACAATTGATAAATAGCGGAAAATCAGTTACAAAAACACTTTTACTTACTTATTATTGCTTAGTATACCTACATAATGTTGTTTAAATTTCTAACTTATAATTAAAATGTGTTATATTTCTAATCAGGGGCTGGAATTCTCCAACCGTCTATGCGCTTGGTAGCTGCAGGTTGAGTTGAGATCTAGCCTCTTTCTGTACAGCGCTCTTTAGGCGATTTTTCGCAAAAACAGCGCTTTAAAAATTGTCCATATAATAAATAATAAATAAATTACAAGACGATAAATTTTGTAGGTTAATAAGATTTAATATACTTAACTATTATATTATAACTATTATTTATTTATTGTGAGAGTGAAGTGATGTTTCGAAAGAAACTCAAGACCTATATGTTGTCAAAATCTTTTGATTAATTTTGACAATGGTATTTTCTACTCAGAAATTGAGTTTTCACTCACTTTAAATTTCCCGAGCCGTTAAATTCAATATTTGAAGCACCCTTGAGGTATATTTATACGAAAACGGCGCTATATAAATTATCCATAATAATAATAATAATATGCAGTCGATTAGGTTAAAAATTAAATTAAGCATAAGGCTGATCATTTTGCGATCAAGATCAAGGTTTACTGCACTTGGTGTACTAATGCAGTGCAATTTTTATACATATATAATATATGTTTTAAAATTAATACGTGTTAAATTTACCGCTCTCCATTTATCATAGGTACAGTTCATATTTTGAATGAATTATTAGGAGCAGCTTACTATCCATTGATTTCGCTTTTCCCAGCCAGAGTTAGTAAACACCGGGGCTAATTTTCTTTCATATTTTTCAACTAGAAAAACTGCATCGCTACCTAACCGCCGCGGTGCGATGCGGTGGTGCAACAAGCATGAAAAATAGAATAAGGATATAAACGGATTAATCTTCCCGACTGCAGCGCGAAAATAGCACCGGTCTGGCGAATGTCGGAAGAGGGCTGTATTTTTATATTTGTGCTGAAGCATGGCTCCGCAATGCTATTATTAAGACATAAAGTATAAAATGTCTGAAAGAGTTTCAAATGGCTCTTTCAGTGGAGAAAATAAACAAGATCTGCGGTGGCGTTACGGGCGTTGGGTACAGCGATCGTCGGATCGAAACCCTACTTCGCCACAATAAGTAAAAGTCGCAATTATTATTTAACTTGATAATCATATGATAAAGATATACTGCACTTGGTGATATATATTTGGTAGAAATAGTAACTAACTAACTAACTAACCATCACGCCATTTCCCCGAAGGGGTAGGCAGAGAGGATAGAACGCCACACCACTCTGTCCTGGCATGCTTCTCTTTGCTTCCTCCACATTCATACATCTTCTCATGCACGCACGTCGATTATTCCGACTTCTTACATGCCCACTTTCAAGCACTTGTTTTACTTGATCCTGCCATGTCTTTCTCGGCCTTCCTCGACTTCTACACCCAGGCACAGTCGCATCATATATTTTTTTAGCCGTTCTTTCATCATCCATTCGCTCTACATGACCGAACCAACGTAAAAGACCTTTCTTAATTTTGTCGATAATGCTTATCTCAGCCTTGCATTCTGCTCTAATTTCAACATAAGTGCACCTATCATACATGGTTTTACCACACATTCGCCTGAGAGATCGCATTTCAACTGCATTCAATTTACTTTCATCCTTATTTTTCCAACTCCATGCTTCGCTCCATAAACTAAGGGTTGGTCCATACATATAGGGTTGGTACCATAACTCCATTATGCACTGCCAATTTAGCCTCTTTTGATAAGCACTTGTTAGATACTCGTGAAATATTTCTTAGTCTGATAACCTTAGTTTTTCATATGAATCAAAATGTTCTTCGCATAAATAAAAATAAATAAACCAATGCATAGTAGATCCCTTAAAGATTTGTATTTAAATATGTTTTTCAATAATAGTTATGATGTATAGAATTAAGATTGATTGTGTTATTTTTTATTGTCTTTCTTATTCGTGTTTGATTGAACAATATGTAATTAAAAATGTATATAATACCGGTACCAAAATGAGTTTTTATAACCCCTAGGAATATAATACATGTATGTTTTAAATTAATAAAAATACATATATTTAAAAAAAATTGGAATTGAATATACGTATTCAGGTGCTTAGGTTAATTATACGCCTATGACATACCATATAAGCCATTATTATTATTTGGATTTTTGGATAATTTATTAAGCACCATTTTTTGTGAGAAATCACCTCAAGGGCGCTGTTCTTTACAGGATCAACTGATACATTTTGAATTAAAATTTCATACGCAGAACAGATTGATTTGATTTGATGTCATTTAGCTCTTGTATGAAAATAAAACAAGGACAAAAACAATAAATAAAACAGGCAAGACGATCAGTCTTACGCTAAAGCGCCTGGCTAGTTCTATAGTGAGGTAATTTAAAAATCATTAGGTTAATCTTGATGGCGTATCATGGCGGTATTTTGGTAAAAAAATGAATTAAAACTGGGTATGAAATTCGGTAATCTAGTTTTGAACAATGTTAGTTCGCTGCCGTTATTGTTCCCATAATTCTTTCATGTAAATTACCTTGTTTCTCCAACTATAGCCGCGACAGTGAGAGATAACGCTTAGACGATTGAAAATACAAGGGGACTAAGTTTCGAAAAAGAATTTCAGAGGAGTGACAATTTTTTTTTTTTTCGCCATGGGGTTTTTTTAAGGTTTTTTTTAAATTGTTTAAAAAATGTTGGGCAAAGGGTTGTAAAAAAAAAATATTTTAAAGGGGAATTGCTAAAAAATCAAATTATTTGCATTGAACCCCTTGGTTTATTTTTATGTCTGAAAAAAAAAATTTAAAACCCAAAAAAATAGGGAAACTTTTTTTTAAATTTTAAAAAAACTCGGGTAATTCCCCCTTTCCAGAGGCATTTTTTTATTATTATAAATTTGTTTAGTTATTATTTTTTTTCATATTTTACTAATTTTTTCCCTTTTCATTAAAATTTTAATTTTTTTCTAACTATTCCTTTTTCCTAAACATTTTTTATTTTAATTTAATTTAAAACCCTGAAAAAATATTACACTAAAAATTTTTTCACAATATCTTTTTTTAAACTTAGCCCTAAAAAACCCTTTAAATTTGGTTCATTTTTTTTTTTGTCTGGGGATTCCCCCATAAAATTTTTTTAAAAACCCTTTTTACATGGGACAAAATTTGGGGTGTTTAAATTTTACCCCCCAATTTTAAAACCCGCTGGGGGCTTAATAAATATTATGTTCTTGGCAATAAAATTTTAATTCAATTTCATGCGCGGAACATAAACGTTAACCCAGGGTTTAGGGGCTAATTTTTACCGGGTTTAAAATTTTCAGCCTAGATGATTCACAAGGGCAAATACCCCAAATTTCTAGGCCCCATACAAATTTCAAAAAAAAGAATCTTTTGGCTCTTGTTTTTATTTTTTTTTCAAAGAGAAAAAATTTTTTGCTTGTCTTTTGCTCTAATTTTTTGGGGCCCTTAAAAAATTTGGCAAAAATTAATCTAAATTCCCTTGGGGAAATGCTGGAAAAAATTAAGTCCATCATGAGATAAAGTTTTTTTGACGCTTGCCCAAAGTTGTCACCCTTCTAAATATTTAGTTTTTTTCATAAACCCTTAAAACAAAAAATTCATTTTTTTAAAAATTTTGTGTACGTGTTATGAGTTAACTTTTAAGGGCAAACAAAATTTTTTTTTAATTTCCTTTTTTTTTGGGGGAAATGTGGGGGGAAAAAAATGGACGTCACGCGCCGAAAGGACACAAAAAAAGAGCATCTTCGGAAAAAAAATCGGAGATCTAAAGAGAAAACTTTTTGGCCCGTGCGGGAAAAATCCCCCGCCCCTATCTACCCAGCATTCCCCCTGCCAAAAAAGCGGAAAAAATTTTAAAAAACTTTTTTAAATTTAATTTTTTCAACATTCCTTTTTCTTTAATACTTTCAATTAGTTTGTTTTAGTTTTTTGTATCTAGTTTTTGGGGAAATAAAAGGGGTATTTTGTTTAAAGTGGGGCATGTAAAAAAGTTGGGGGAAAAATCGACGTTGGGGTTTCATGAAAAAGATTTTTGAAAAGTGGAGGAAGCAAAGAGAAGCGTGCCCCGGCAGAGTGGTGTGGGTTTTTATTCCCCTCTGCCTACCCCTTTGGGGGAAAAAAGGGCGTGTTTTGGGTTCTTATTCGTGTTTCATTGAGCAATATGTAATTAAAAATGTATGTAATACCGGTACCAAAATGAGTTTTTATAACTCCTGGAATATAATACATGTATGTTTTAAATTAATAAAAAAAATTATATTTAAAAAAAATTGGAATTGAATATACGTATTCAGGTCTCAGCTTAGGTTAATTATACGCCTATGACATACCATATAAGCCATTATTATTATTATTTGGATAATTTATTAAGCACCATTTTTGTGAGAAATCACCTCAAGGGCTCTGTTCTTTACAGGATCAACTGATACATTTTGAATTAAAATTTGATACGCAGACTAGATTGATTTGATTTATGCTTTTGTATGTAATATAAAACAAGGACAAAAACAATAAATAAAACAGGCAAGACGATCAGTCTTACGCTAAAGCGCTGGCTAGTTCTATAGTGAGGTAATTTATAATCTAGGTTAATCTTGATGGCGTATCATGGCGGTATTTTTTAAAAATGAATTAAAACCCGAGTATGAAATTCTAATCTAGTTTTGAACAATGTTAGTTCGCTGCCGGTATTGTTCCCATAATTCTTTCATGTAAATTATGTTTCTAAACTATAGCCGGACAGTGAGAGATAACGCTTAGACGATTGAAAATACAAGGGTTTTTTGCTTCGAAAAAGAATTTCAGAGAAGTCACAATTTGTTTTTTCTTCGCCATTCACTGCATCATCACTAGGCATCTACGTCACACGTTTCGTGTATTGGCATAAGTGCTGGAGTCTTTAGACGGTGGAATTTGATAACAAGTGGTGTTATGAAATTAACCCTAGGAAGCGTATATTTTTAGAAATTTTTTTCGAAACGCTCCTTATAGTGAATTCTTGTTCGAAGGGACTATGTGACAAAAGACATTATTTTTTTTTTTTTATATTTAAAACCAAATAAATAGAACATTTTTTTAAATGAAAATCTCGATAATTCCCCTTCCTAGAGACATTTTTTTTATTATTATATTTGTTTAGTATATATATTTTTTTACATATTTGACTAATATATTTTACATTACACTTAATTTATTTTTTTCTAACTATTCTTACCTATCATTATTATTAATTCAATTTAACCATGATATAATATCTACACTAATATTTCTCACACATATCTTTTTTACACTTAGCCCTAAATAACTTTAAATTTTGTTCATTTTTTATTTCGTCTGGCATCTCCTCATACATTTTAATGCCCTTATACATGAGACAATTTGGGCTGTAAGTCATACCCGCAAAATAAATCCAAGCTGGATCTGAATAAATATTATGTTCTAGGCACATAAATTCAATTCAATCTTCATGCGCGGAACATAAACGTTACCCAGTTCAGACTAATTTCACGACTAAGATTTTCAGCCTAAGATGATTCACAAGGCACATACAATTACTAGGCACATACAACATACACAATAAATGAATACACTTTTGGCTCTTGTTATTATTTTTTATCAAAGAGAACATTGTCTGCTTGTCTTTCTAGCTCTATTTTGGCGCATAACTCTCTGGCAACTTAATCTAAATTCCTTGGGAACTGCTGGAACAATTAAGATCCATCATGAGATAAAGTTATTTTGACGCTTGCAATGTTGCTCACCATTCTAAATATTTAGTCTTCATCAAACCTTAACACAAAACTTCATTATTTTAAAATATGCTGTACGTGTTATGAGTTAACATGAAGACAAACATATTTTTATTAATTACCTAATGTATGGAAGTGTGGCGGGAACAATGACGTCACGCGCACGAACGGACACAAAACCGAGCATCTACGGAAATACTCGGAGATCTACGAGAAGCTTTTTGACCAGCTGCGTAACTACGCGCGTATCTACCGAGCATTCCTCCTGCCAAATCGCGAGAAATTAAATTAACTTTTAATTTAACTATTTTCAACATTCCTTTTCATCAATACTTCAATTAGTTAAGTTTTAGTATTAGTATCTAGTTTTTGTGAAATAAACGAGTATTATAGTGAAAGTGGGCATGTAAGAAGTTGGAATAATCGACGTGCGTGCATGAGAAGATGTATGAATGTGGAGGAAGCAAGAGAAGCGTGCCAGGACAGAGTGGTGTGGCGTTCTATCCTCTCTGCCTACCCCTTCGGGGAAATGGCGTGATGGTTAGTTAGTTAGTTAGTTAAGTACCTGTTTCATTCTCTCTTTCTGTGTACCCACATAAAATCTGGTATACTCACGAAATGTACTTCTAAATTGGTAATCAACAAGCCAAAGAAGCGAAGCAAGGAATTGGAAAAAATAATGAAAGTAAAGATTGAATGCTGTTGAAATGCAATCTCTCATGCGAATGTGTGATACTCGTAAGATTATGAATAAAAGGTGCTGCACAATGTTGAAATTAGAGCAGAATGCAGGGCCGATTATTACGACGCATTAGCGACAAAATTAAGAAAGGTCTCTTTCGGTGGTTCGGTCATGTGGAGCGAATGAATGATGAAAGAACGGCTAAAAGGAACTGTGATGCGAATGAGCCTGGATGTAGAAGCCGAGGAAGGCCGCGAAAGACATGGCATGATCAAGTACAAGTACTGGAAAGCGGTCATGTAAAATTTTTAAATTTTTTATTAATATATTTATTTAGTACCTACTAGATAATTTACGTAGAATAATATTATTTTTATGGACATTACACTTAATTTTTTTCCTTACTATTCTTATCCTAACATTATACATTTTTCAATTTAGCTATAATAATTGCAATAATCAGGGTGCGTGCATGAGGTGTATGTATGTGGAAACAAGAAAAATATTGTGCCAGAACAGAGTGGTGAGGCGTTCTATCCTCTCTGCCTACTCCTTCAGTAAGTAGCGTGATGGTTAGTTAGTTAGTTTAAAAAAAGTGTGTTATATTTCGTAATAGGTACGTAAGGTTTTATACGAATTTCGCAGCCCTAGTTTAAGCAGAGTGAAATATCGCTAATTCATTCATGAAACATGAAACTCTAGTGGATAACAACAAGAGACGTCAGGTGACTGCCGTGTTAGAAATTAAACTATAACAAAACAACGGTGGAACAATTTCGCCAATGGAGGCGAAACTATAATAGTCGTATTATTTAAACGCTACAGTGGAAATTAAACGTCACGCTTGCCCGTATAACTGAAACGAACAACGAACTGTAGCCGAACTTTTAACTTGAAAACTTTTGCAGAGCTGTAGGCGGATTATAAAACCATGTGGGTTAGCATGAGGATATAAAAGCCATTTCTCCGAAGGGATAGGCAGATAGGATAGAACGCCTCCTCTGTCCTGGCATACTTCTTGGCATTGCTTCCTGGCATTGCTTCCTCCACATTCTTACATCTTCTCGTGCACGCACGTCGATTATGCCCACTTTCAAGCACTTGTTTTACTCGATCGTGCCATGTCCCGTCACGAATCGAAATTGCGACCCGCAATTCAAAATTAACGACGTAAAAATTTACTTTGTGTTTTTTTCAGTAGTTTAAATTTTTAGTTAAAAATAAGTGTTTTCAATACGATTAAGATACCAACACTTTATTTGGTTGATTAATGCAATTCCCTATCACTATTAGGTGCGGATAAGGGGAAAAGTGTATGGAATAGAGACCATTTTTTTTAACGAATGAATTGGATTTGGTGAGGTTTGTTTTAATAAAAAAAAAATCACTATGGCGACCGAACAAAACATTTTGTTATGATATGTAAATTAATCAAAATTATTTTAGTTGAATTTTACAAATAACAGAGCATTTACTGAAAAGCCCAGTAAAATTCGGAATATTGGATAAATTTTTGAACACTTTGCTAACTTTTGTCAAATAATGATAATTTCGAACGAACTTTAGTCCAATATTTTTAGTTAAGAAATAATTTATATCGTTGGTAAATTCAATTAGGATTTTCAAGGATTTTCTCTTAAGAATCGATTTAATTTTTAAAACCCCCGGTACGCAAATTTGATGAGTAGTGAAATCGAAAAATCGTAACATCGCAAGATCATTAATATTTTTTAATTTTGTGAAAAAATCAACCTTATTACAAAAGAGAAGAAGAAAATCTTATACTGTGGTTTATTTTTTTTTTTTGTTTTTATGAATTAATTTACTAATTTAAAACACACGCATTACAATTTTCTTTGCACATAAAAAAACGTGAGAATTCGTTGTTTGAATTAAGAAATACGGAAAAGTAGGGACATTGGCGGTAATATAGTTTTAGCATGGCATCAGAGAGATATTGTCTCTCATATTTAGTAATAGGTTTACAAAAAATTAGTGGGTATCGATCAATTTATTCAAAATTTTCTAAAAACATTAAGCACAAAACGAGCATTTTTTTCTTTAACTAAAAAAAAATCTGCAATGAATCAGGAGATGTTGGTATTATGTACAATCTAAGCATGGCAAAATGGCATCAGACATAATATCTCATGTATATAAATAGTAAACATTTATTTGCGTTTCCGATATTAGATAAATATAAAATTAAAATTCATCTATTAAAATTACAAAACACGCGAATTCTTTATTTGAACTGAGAAGGCGGGGGAAAGTAGGGGAGAAGGTGGCATTACAGTTTTACCTCTACATACAAATATGTGTATCTACCTGCGGTGGACCAATATCGGACTACTTGCGGTCCCGAGATGAGGTCCCCCGGCCAGGAGCGTGTTTGCCTAGTGGTCCCAATATGGAGCACGGCGACCGCGGCTTAGTCAACATGACTGCTCTAAGCTAAGGACGTCCGGATAAGTCGGAGAGATATTGGAAGGGAAATAAAGGTACCTACTCCGTTATAGGTAAATCATTCGTACGTAGGGTCAGTATTTTAAATTTCAACAGCACCTTATTGGTGTATGGGGTGCTGAATTGATAGGTCCACTAAGTACAGAGCATCCTGCTTATTTTAAATCTATCGAATCTTGTTATTTTAGAAGGCAATTCTAGAAGCATTGTACGGTTCAAGGATTCGACTCGTGGACTATGGATTACAATTTCTGAGTTTTTTTTTTATTTATACAAAAATAACATTACATAGGAAAAAGAAAAATAAGGAATTCTTTTTCTTTTTCAATCTAATGCTCCCTAGGAGTTTTAACAATAAACTCATTTAGGGACAAATAAAAAACACATATTCATTTTATTCTAATACGCACTGACATCACTTAGATCACAAAATAAACACAATATATACAAAAAACAGAACCAATCCAATGAAAACATAAAACCTAAAGAAACAATAAAGTGAATTATAACAGTAACAGCAAAACCATATATTATATCGACGCAAGTAGAAAAGGTATCATTCAAAATACTTATTAAAATAATATTTTTTCAAATCAGAGGTCCTGTTTCGATAGTTATATACAGGGATCTTAAACATGTCAGGTAACAAATTAAATTCGGAAAATGCTATGTATTTTAGGGATCTTGTACCGAATTTGGTTGTATTTGCTGGTTCTAAATGTATTTTGTTGCGTGAACGGGTGTTGTTAAACTAAAACTTCCCTACACATATGCGACAATAATGGAATAAATTTAAAAACTAAGCACATCTATACCAATCAGGGAAAAGTTGTAAATGCTTCTTATTGTATTGGTAATAATGTTCTTTTAATGTATGACAATATTACCTATATCACAACAATACCTCTTTTTATCCTACGTACAACAAGCATTTTTGTAACTGAATTTACGCGATATCCCCTGAATCACCACGGCATAAAACATTATTGGAAAAACGGCCCTAATCTACATCAACACAAAGGCGTTAAAAACCAAAAGGAGCCACTAAATTACATTATAAAAATAAAACTATGAATAATAAATCGCTGGTAATATTTCGAGTCTGCTGGCGTCCTGCCGAATTTCCGGTCAAAATGGCGTTTTCATTTTGCCGAAATTCGATTTGATTTTCGGCACACGTTCCCGCCATTACCGACCAGTTTAGGAGGATCGGAATTAACGATAGGTATTATAATGTGGTGTTTGAACTTACCGAAAACGGGCGCAAAGCGGAATACAGAAAGTAACGAAGAGCCCCTAAAAAGGGGTGTTCGGTAAACAAGAGTAACTTCGTAACTCACCTGGAACAAACAAACAATATCGTTAATAAAATGTAAAGAATTATTAAATATTCATAATAATAAAGATGTTAAACGATAAAATATATACATATTTGATGGATGGAAGAAGTCAATTGCGAATAGCGTTCAATGTTCAGTGCTGATTGTATTTCCCTCTCTGTTCGTGTGGTTTAAACAAATAAAACACAGTTAATTTGCCACACACGAGAGTTCGTCCGGGGAGTGCAAATTCAATTTTGACCGCGGTGATCTAATAAGCAAAATACTCCGAGTGCCTTTTCTAAAACCAATCAAAAGCCTTCCAGGAGAGTGTTAATTCGCTCGTTAACAGTTTTTTTCTAAAAAAGGCCGAATCCCGCAAAGTTCCGTTCGTGGAATTCGTTATTGGCATCTTGCTTATCTGCAAGATGATTAATATTTCCGACGGGCCGATAAAAATAATGACAAAAATCTCAAAAAGGTGAAAATCCGCCCGTTTTCTGTTGTTTACACAAATAAATATACACGTCAAATTTTTTTGCTTCGGTTAAAAAGCGAGAATACGCATATAAAATATTTTTATTTGATTTTTTTTACCCTCGTATCCATAGTAAACGAATTCATTTATTAGATAACGCATAAAGCTTTAATTAATATTTATATTGTTTGATATAAAGACAAATTTTCTTGTATGTTGATTGCGATAGTCGATTTTAAAATAACTCTATTGCAACTTTCGCCAGCCAAGCATCCGAACAAACTCGCGAGTGCCGTAGAAACTTTTTCCGTCTCAAGACGGCCCGTCCCGAATCGAGCGGATCGTAAAAAAATGTCGAAATGATTTACAGGCGATCCTTCTCGGGACCGGCAAAAAATATATTCCGATAAAAGCGCCAACCTCGGCGGAGTAAATAACCAACTTGGGCCGTTAGTCTCCGCTGGCGATGTTGCCTTTAAAAAAATAATGAGCCGATAATCCTCGAGGTACGCAGCGAGGAGAGAGAAGTAGAGAAAGATGAAGATGAAAAATACTACAACAATTGCTTTCCACTAAGTGCAGTCTCTTGATCAATAGGGTTCTTCCCGATAGCATGAATATCCTTGAAAACGTTATAAATATTTAAAGTATATTTTTACAATTCCAACGATATAAAACACAATGATCAAAAATTTTGTTTTCATTTATAAATTTATGTTTTAAAAACACGAAAATACGAATGATTTTTAACGCCCGTTATTGGCTAATAACGTCATTCCCGTCCATCGAGAAAGGCGTGAAATTCATTTCGTAGTGAGCGCCTATATTGCTGTGACGTCACACCGCATGCGCGCCAAATAAAGGATTTCGCGAGCGATTTGAAAAAGTGCTTTTTCAAACCGCGCTAGAAAATTCATATAACATCGTAAAAAATTTTAAAAAATACCCTTGATATTGTAATTTTTCAATCAATTTTTTGAAATAAAAAATAAAAAATCGGAAAGAACCCAATTGTTACATGAAAGCAAGATGAACAGTCTTACACACCAGACCAATGTATCACATAACAAGGTATGTATTGCATTCAGGGAACATTATAAACCCTGGTGAAGTAATTTCAGTGGGTTTAACACTTCCCTTACGGAGCCTTTCGGTACGAAAAGAGATTCCGCGCGCTCCGGTTATATGTATTTTGTACACCTTGAAAATGTGATTAAAAATCGTAAAAAATATGAATAGGCGTTTCCAAATATTGCATTTTTATTGACCATTGTTGAAGTTTAAATGGTACACTGGAGATTTATTTATATTTTAATGTTGTGCACACAATGCTATGTTTGGTACAATGAACTAAGAATTTACAAATTGAGGTAATATATTTATGCAACATAACACCAATTGCGTGGACAACACAATGTACAAGACTGAAGACGTGAAGTGAGCAAACAATAGTCATGTTATATGTTGTGTTGTGGTATGTGTGTGGAGTGTGGTGTATGTGTTGGGAAATCTGAATATTTAAACGCAGGAGACGATAAGTAAAGAGAGAAAGGATACCGCAATTGTATTGGTATTACCTGAATTGGTGATTTTATCCCCTAGTTTTCGTGAAATGATTTATTTCCGTCACTGCAAATTAAAATCTATTTATGTATTGAAATACTTTACCGTGATTAGTATTTCTATTACTACTACTACTACTACTTTCCCTTATCCGCACCCAATGGTGCATAGGGCACTGCATTGGTACTCAAAGTGCATTGTATCTTGATCATTTTTATTACATGAAGGCAAGATGATCAGTCTTACGCTTCAGTACCAGTCCAAGGTATCACACATGAAATATTAATATGAAAATCTCATGTAAATAAATATTTCATGTTGACCCCCTACGGGAATCGAACCCGCGACCTCAGGCACGGTAGCCAAATGCGCTACCACTATGCTACGAGGCGGACAGATTTACGGAAGAATACAAATATTCTAAGGCCCGTTTCTATTATATTGTATACAGATTTTCTCAGTATAAGATTCGAGCTGTAGTTAATACATATCATCGGAACGCGAAGGTTAGAATCACCATTCTGATGTAAATTCGACCGTGTAGCACTGCCGATCGAACAACGAACGTTACAGAAACAGTTGTATTGAGATAAGGGCGCAATAAAGCGGACCCTCCGGGTCATTAGCGAGCTAATCGACTCTCAAAAGGCCGCGGAAACGACCCGGATAGAGTGTTAAGCACAAGCCTACAATTTGTTCCTACACCTAAAATTCCGGCCCGCAACGGGAGATATGGACCGATGTTCTTGAAGTGTACTCACAGGGGTAGTAGCGATCTCGTGATCTGAATTATATTACGTAGGTCGGTGTTAAGTAATTGTATTTTTCGTTTTGGGAAGAGGCGAAGTAGCACTTGAAAAAATCATGTGTTGCCCTGTATATATATGAACTTACAACATGGGACTAAGTTAGTGGCGCTCACTGGAAAGACAATAAAATAAAAACTGTTGCACTAATTCTCTAGAATTGGGTTCTTCCCGATTTTTTATTTTTTATTTCAAAAAACTGATTGAAAAATTATTTTAAAAAAATTTAGGATTTTTTAAAAAAAAATTACGATGTCACATGAATTTTTTAGCGCGGTTTGAAATAGCACTTTTTCAAATCGCTCGCAAAATCCTTCATTTGGCGCGCATGCGGTGTGACGTCACAGCAATAAAGGCGCTCACTTCGTAATGAATTTCACGCCTTTCATGGAAGACGGGTATGACGTCATTAACCAATAACGGGCGTTAAAAATCATTTGTATTTTCGTGTTTTTAAAACATAAATTTATAAATGAAAACAACTTTTTTAAACATTGTGTTTTATATTGGTTTGGAATTGTAAAAATATACTTTAAATGTTTATAACGTTTTGAGAATATTCGTGTTATCGGAAAGATCCCTATTTAGAATTCTGTTAAAAACTCCACCGTAAGTCAGCGTTAGAAGTTTAGGCGTTTTCAAAATGTGATTTCTTGACAGCCACAAAGCTCTAAAAAAAATTATCACATATTATACTTAAATCTATTATCTACAATTTTTTTTTTAAATATAACTAATGTCTACCACTAAGTTAATACTTGGAATATTAATAAAATATTTGAGTATTAATCTACATTCTCGCTATTCTTTGTGTTTTGTAGTTTTTTATTGTATTTTTTATTTCGCAGAATGTTTTCGAAAACTTTTCAAAGAGCTTTCAGTTAGAATTGCTGACTTAGTGAAAGAAAATTGAACCTTGATCTATAAAAAAAAAACGACCGACAAAGGTATGAGTCAAAGTATTTCATTTTGTTGAACTTTTTTTACAAACACGCCTCGGTGCTCCCTTTGGGTCAATTAGATAATACAATACATAATATACATATATATTACTTACCCAGACACAAATGTATTGAAATTTCACATGATGTATTATATTTTACGTTTAAAGGGCAGTAAAAGAAAATTTAAAAATACGAAATCATCGATAAATCAATCAATATGATAGATACAATCGTTTTAAAGCGCACTTTATACGGGTTAGAAAACTTTACAGTTTGCAAACTGTCCCGTATAAAGCGAAAACTGTATGAAATATTTACCTTTAGTAGTTACATACGTACTTTTATATTTTTAGATAGTAATTAAGATATATGGTGTAACAAAACTCGACGTACAAGCGGGAAACCAGTGAATCTGCATAATATTTTAGGTCGATTTTGTAGAAAAAAAAAATCGATTTGACCCATAGTTTTTGATAAATTTATGCAAATTGTTTTTTAAATATCATGTATTTAATCAAATTAATACTACCCATAAATAAAATCAAATCAAATACAGAATTTTAATATGAATTTGTACAATTTTACTCAATAAAAGCTTATAAGAGAAGAATAAGAAAAATTCCGGCTCAGATTCATATTACACTTACATTACAGAAAGTCATATTACACAATCGTCTCCAAATACGATGTAGATTCACCAGTTTCGGGTTATACTACGAGTTTTTTTACACTATATAGATATAATTGGACGTTATTGTTAGCAATTAACTAACTAACTAACTAACCATTACGCCATTTTCCCGAAGGGGTAGGCAGAGAGGATAGAACGCCACACCACTCTGTCCTGGCACACTTCTCTTGCTTCCTCCACATTCATACATCTTCTCATGCACGCACGTCGATTATTCCGACTTCTTACATGCCCACTTCCAAGCACTTGTTTTACTTGATCATGCCATGTCTTTCTCGGCCTTCCTCGATTTCAACATCCAGGCACAGTCGCATTTTTTTTTTAGCCGTTCTTTCATCATCCATTCGCTCTACATGACCGAACCATCGTAAAAGACCTTTCTTAATTTTGTCGATAATGCTTATCGCAGCCTTGCACTCTGCTCTAATTTCGAGATTTGTACACCTATCATACGTAGTCTTTAGTTATAAATTAATATTGTACCTATATACTTATTTAGAATAAATGTATGTCTCTTGACACATAAAACAAATATTATTATTATTATGGATAATTTATAAAGCGCCGTTTTCGGATAAATATACCTCAAGGGCGCTATAAGTTAAAAGTTATAGTACAGGTAACCTCCTTGTGCGTATGCCAGCCAACCCTGTCTCCAGACAAGACCAATTTACCGCCGATCCGATCGTTGGAAGAAACCTACGCTACGCAGTGAATTACACACGCGAGAGATGAAAGGTATCCGTAATTTCATTTCTAGCTTATTGAAATAGACTTTTCAATCTTCTTGCGTCGT
>JAGVSP010005118.1:0-11300 GCA_022494985.1 Micrasema minimum
GATTTTTTTTTCCCTTTTATTAGTGAAAAATTATTATACGTAGCTATTAAAACTATTTTATATCCTAGTTATAAGTTTAATTAGAACTAGGTCAATATCATTTCAATGATATAAAGTTAATAAACTACTTGGAACTGACAAACCCATCATTAGTATTGTAATTGGTTTGGGGAATATTTTTTTACTATATGGTTGATATTTTATTGATGTGTTTTAGGCAGTTCAAACCTGAAACAGGTAAAAATTTACGTGAAACAATGTCATTTTCTTATAAAACATGATCTGTTGGTTGCAAAAAAACTTTTGGTCGTCTGTAAAGTTGGTTTACGGATGATAATTTTACGTGATAACGTCATTAGAAAACATTGATGAAAAAAAGCATACTTTTATTAATTGAATTGAAAACTATTATTACTAAATAATCATTATTTTGTAAAATACAAAGCAGGAGTTAATTGAAAATTACAATTTTTTCCATAAATTAAAATTTTTTTGCACTCGTTATATTTCATTTTCACTTTGTAGCTTGTGTGCCTCTGCTGTCTCCCTTCTAGACTCGGATGCATCGGGCCGATGGAGTGAAAGAGAGATAGATGCGTCACAAACCGAACGCTTAGCCGATCGCGCCCTCTCTATCGCTTGTTCCGCGCTCTCACTGCACACATCCCGCGGTACTTTTATGGCGGACGTGACAACTTTTCATGAGTATAAGGGGCCCCAGTATTAAACAAAATCAAACCTTAAATACTATGTAAACGTTTAAGGATCTGTTGTTGGGACAAATATTTAAATATAAAAATTTTGGTTCCTCTACCTACTTTAAAATTGATATACTTATCTTCTCGGGGAATCAGTTATAAGATATGGCATCACATGCTTGGGGGGCACACATGTGCAACTAACGTCAAACATGTTCTGTGGAATAGAATCATTTGTCAAAAATATGTCTGATAACACATATAAAAATAAATTATATCACAACATATACAACTAGATTCACATCATGGAGGGATTAATTGTG
Source organism: Micrasema minimum (assembly GCA_022494985.1). Taxonomy (NCBI): domain Eukaryota; kingdom Metazoa; phylum Arthropoda; class Insecta; order Trichoptera; family Brachycentridae; genus Micrasema; species Micrasema minimum. The sequence continues at coordinate 1,022 of JAGVSP010005118.1, forward strand.
CCCAAACAAAAAAATAAGTACGGCAGAGAACTCTAGAATACTTAATTCCCAAAATATTTATATATGTTGCCCCATGAACTTAAATCGTGCAATAATGCAAATAAAATTATTTCTATTCTAAGGGTTTGGTTGGAAGATAGAACTTTTTATATTGATGTACCATAATTTATATATATTGATTCACCATTGCATTATCTCTATTCCTTTTACGTATATTTTGTGAACTTTTTTATTTTTTGTTGTATTTCTATGATAAATTTATTTTTTTCATTACCTGGAGTAGGAAATATTGTCCATGCGGAATGTAAGATGTTCTCCGTTACGGATGCTGGCCGATCTCGCCCGCATGAACTTGACAAGGACACGGCTGAGCCATTGACACGGCCGGACATTCCCCCCGAACGGGAACCCTGCTTTAAATCATCGCGTCTGGTAAATTAAAATTAATTCGGTCCACCGGCCATTAGAGCGGAGGTTCCCAAACGTTTAGTCGCCGCCCAGAAGGTGCACGATTTTTCTTCCATATTACTTTTACCAATAAACGGTTACTGATTCATTGATTTTTGTAATGCAAATGTAAATTAATAATATAATCACAAATAGATTCATAAAATATTATTCCCGAGTCAAAAATATTACTTTTATCAAATAATTAGATTACAGACGTTTACCTGACATGGGCCGATCGCTTGGCTTAGAGGCAGTTTCTGGAATCCATATGCTCCACATAGGTAGCGGACATGGAATGATGATGATGATAATAATGATTGTTATTCAAAAGATTTATTATGAAATATTCTTTTTGTTCATATTACAAATCATTCAACAGCAAAAATAATTAACTTGGTGACGAAGAATATTTATGTAGATTTAACATATTTAAAAAAACTGATTTTTCAAAGTAGAATATTTTATTTATTACCACTGCAACAAAACTTAAAGTTAATCAGTTATAATAAACAGTGTAATTACAATTGAAATCTCAAAAGAGACGAGAAGTTTGGAAGGGAATATGGATACCTAGGCGCTTTCAGCTGGGTTATATGATGTATAACAACATTCCCCCATTTCACCTAGTATCAATATCTATGTCTGCCAATTATCAAAACTTGTATATGTAAATACAGTAAAATGGCGCAATGTTTCACATGTGAAACTCTCTGTCATCTATGCAGAACATTGTTAAGCATTTTAGCAAAAAAAATATGAATATAAGTGATATTCTTACCGAATTATATCACCTATTAGGAAACGCCTGAAGATGAGTCTCTTCAAGTTGCTATGCTTATAACTTTTACCAGCTAATTTTGTAGACAAGTATTTAGACAGTAAAAATGTTTGTAAGAAACAGGGTATTTTATTTAAATAACGGAAATACAAATAAATTTAAATGTGTTGCATGTATTTTTTTCCTTGTTATTCTTCTTCTTCTTCTTCTTCTTCATCAGCCATTTTTCGTCCACTGCTGGACATAGGCCTCCCCCATATTGGTCCACTGCTTTCTGTCCTGGGCCTCGAGCTGCCATCTGATCCTGCAGTACTTTTTATGACATCTGTCCATCTTCTTGGTGGTCTTCCTACAGGTCTCCTTGCAGCTCTAGGTCTCCAGTTCAGCAGGCGCTTCGTCCATCGGTCCTCATTCTGGCGTGCCACATGTCCAGCCCATGTCCACTTCAGCTGGGAGCTTTTATGACGTCTATGACTCTAGTCCGTCTTCTTATCTCCTCGTTAGTGACATGGTCTCTTAAACTGATGCCGAGCATGCTTCGCTCGTTATTAATTATATCTAAACTAGCCGAAACCATAGTTGCAAGGCTTGAGCTGGTTGCAACTTCTGGGAGATCAGTTATTCTAAATCAACTAATGATTAATCAAGATATTTAATTACGTACATTATCTTTTTTCTCCAAAAATTATTTCTAAAATGAACTCTATACATACGATTTATTAAACAAAAAAATGTATTTTACTTGAATATTTTTTACGCAAAAATGTCACTAAGAGATTTAAAATAAGTTTTCAGATTTCTCTCAATCAATTAGAATTACCTGCGTGAGAGTTTTACATTTTAGGAACCACTGAATGAGAGTATATTGCCCCGATACTGGGAAAACAAACGCGCACTAAATCATTGCATTTCTGCCCACACGGTACCCAGCCCGTACGAAACGCAGATTGCCATGTGTCACTTTGTATGAAGTGCAGGGTGCAAGGGAATTTCGTGACGCTTTCCACCGGATTTAATGTGTTCGACAATAAAGTGCAAAACGAAAAAATTGAAAATGAAATGGGCGATGACGCTATTTTATGACGTGTTAGTTTACGTGACAGCACGGCGTAGTTTTTTTTGTTTTGCGTATGATACTTTTACCAATATTCCAGTTTTATGATGGATCAAAAATGCTCTTAGCGCAAAACGGCTGGGCTGTGACTAAATTAAAACTCGCTTGTCTAAAAACTCCGATATTTTTTTTTACACGAGAAGCACATACTGATACGAATCAGTTTTTTTTGGAAACGCTTTAGGTACTACTACTTTTCCCTACTTCAACTTAAAGGAGTATGGGGCTCTTCTGATTGGTTTACCAAGTGCAGTTTATCTTGATAATTTATTACATGAAGGCATTATGATCATTCTTGAGAGCTAGTCCAAGGCATCAAATATAAAATATTTAAAAGAGCAAAACACATTTAAACAAATGCTTAACTATCTTCTCAACAGATGTCACCATAGAAAAAAATATTAAAAATATTAAAAAATCTGTCGAAAAACCAACTCACATGTGGATACTTTTGTATAAACTCAACATACACATATAGAAGTTTCAAAAATTTGTCATATATGGTTGTCAGATGATAGGCGGAATGGGGAATGTTATAGTACATCAAGTGGCCACTTAACCCAGCCAATGACAGGTCATAAGCCCTGTAAACGCCTAGATAACCCACATTCGTTTCCAGAGTTTCTCTATTTCTGTTGAGATATCAATAATATCAAATATTGACCCTGGCAGGAATCGAATCTGCGTCCTTATGCGTGGTGGCCCAATTCTCTAACCACTAGCCAGGTCATATGACCAGTCATTGGCTGGGTCAAGTGGCCACTTCACGTATTACGCAAATGAATACCAATGTTCAAAATTTTGCTTTAAATATTTGAACGCAATAACAATGTTGTTGTTTATTTGTTTATTATGGTCCCTAACATTACATATCTTATTCATTACAGATGGTGTGTGAAACTAATTTGTTATTGATATCTTCTCTACTAGGTGGCGTTTTGCGCACCTGTTTCAGAGAAGATATGTACAATATTATAATTATTGAAAAGATATGTAATTACTGTATTTGCTTGAAAATTTAAATTTATGATTTACAATTTGGGATTTGAATAAGTTTATGTTATTTTAAATATGCTATATGTATGTTTATATGTATGTTTAAATTTCGTAAAATGAAATAAAAATAAGACATCGTGAGGTTTGATAAAATGACGCTACACTTTATGCAACTCGATAATTGGGCGGAGCGAGCGCCGTCGCTCTAGTTCCGAAGTTTGTTTTCGTTAATTTTCGCATAAATCGGTGCGCAGCATTCAGCTAACAACAGCAGCATGACAAGAGGAAAACACCGCCGCAATTAATAACGCCGCCGCCGCGCCGCAAGGAAACCGGCGAAGATAAACGCCATTCTGATGCGCAGTCTTATTCTAATCATACCCTTACTTTTGTAAAAATAAAATTTTTATTCAAATCAATGAGAAAGCATTTTAATTCTCATGCCGGATTATTGTGTATATAAAATTTGAACACGACCCAAAATGTTGTATAAAAAAATATCTGGTCTAAATATAAGTAAAATAAATTGCAGAGTCATCTGCAGGCGATTACTAGTACTTAATTTAACTCGTCAGAAGAGTCTTAACTACATAAAAATAAAGTAATCTGCTAAATAAAATACTTAACTTCAATATCAATGCATAGATGGCGCGTTCAACTCGCTGGTGGATGATTCTTGATTCGTAGCATAAATACAAAATCAAAAATGTTACCTGGTGTGAATATTCGCTAATGAGCTAAATGGGGAACGTTGTAGTACCTACATAAAGTGGCCACTTAACCCAGCCAATGACAGGTCATAAACCCTGTAAACGCTCGAATATCCATATTCCTGAATTGAAAAAAATTCTACCTCATCTCTGTAGGGATATAAAAATAAAAATGTATAAAATTTGTTCAATTATCATGGAAACTTATTTTATTTTCAATAAATTATCATTATAATTTTTAACAACATTTTGAATAAATACAAATACTTGTTGACAAATTACTGGATTATACCCTTGCTGGGCTGATATCAGATATTATTGATATCCCAACAGAGACAGAGAAACTCTGGAAACGAATGTGGGTTATCTAGGCTTTTACAGGGCTTATGATCTGTCATTGGCTGGGTTAAGTGGCCACTTGATGTACTACAACATTCCCCATTCCACCCATCATCTGATAACCATATATGACATTTTTTTGGAACAGTAGTAATAAATTGAAATCGTCATCAAAGACGAATCATTAACAGCAAAATATCGAGCTTCTTTAATTTTTTTACGTAAAATAACGCGCCGAGAAAACTTAAAAAAGTCATTTTGATGATTAAGTCTTATTCTGACACTTAACATTTCTTTTTTAACACTTGAAAATGCAGCAGTCGGAACATCAGAATAAGTTTTACAAGTGAACATGGATTGAGTGACAGAAATGACCCATTCCAACTCAAGAGACGAATGAACGATATATTTTTTTAGCAATTGCAGAGCAAAACGTTGCAACATATAAAGAAAATCTATGTATCAACCGACATTTTTAAATGTAGAACGTTTCCTTTTTATTTTTTTTATTGTTTAAATTCATACATTAACTCGTAACTTCACAAATTCATATCGATCACTTAAAAACTATTAATAATTGAAAAATGCGTTCGTGGTAATTGACTACAATGCAAGAGGTCATGGGTTCGATTCCTGATGGGGTCAAAATGATATGTACCTATATTTATTTGTATATTTATTAAATGTTTCATGTCAATTCTGTCTTGAGTGTGTACACATTTATTCTCATTGTCTTAACTTTACCAATTTAATGTTCTTTCACTTATTTTTACTGCTTGTGTTATACCCTTTAAGCTTAACTCTGTATTTTAAAATGGATTTTTCCGTAAATAAAAAATAAAATAAAAATGTATATTTTGGACTGGAACTGAAGCTCAAAACTGATCATCTTGCCTCCATGTTACAAATTATTTAGATTCACTGAACTTGGTGTACCAATACAGTGACATTAAATATGAAAAATAATAATACAATTAACTATCATTTAAAAAAATTAAAAAGTGTGAGAGAAGGAATGTTATAGAGTAGTTGAATAATGAAATGTCTAAAGACGTTCGAGTGACGAGGCGTTTTTTATTATAATATCTGCCTACCCTTTTGAGGAAACAAAGTGGTGTGTAAGAAACTTTCACCTTAAACTTTGAAAGCTTAGCAAATAAATGTACAGTAAAAAATACTTTTTAAATGAAAACACTTAAAAGTAGTTAGCAAAACAAAGTTTTTTCATTTAAATAGTTTATAATTAATAACTACAAATTGAGTGCTTCTAACATAAACCTCAGTAAAAAATATCTTTAAATGTGAACTTAAGCTATTTCCCTTAAAGCAAAAGAAAATATTTTCGAAATTCAGGCTAACTGGCTGATAATACTTATAAAATAATAGATTTCTTAACACGAGCCTTAAAAATACAGATTATTATATGTTATTACATTCATTTCGCAAAATATCTGTAAAACGTGAATTTCGTTTTTCGTAAATATTCAAAGCAAATAAATTTAAAGTGGAGTTTTTAAATACTCAAATAAATTTCTTTACGCCAATAAAAAAATCCACAAATCCTAAAATCCAATCAATTTCGCTTCCATACCTGTGTCTGTGCTGAGTCGCGTTTATTTTTTCATCTTAGAGAGCGTTCACTTCACAAAAAGTTGCTATTTCGGAACACGCAAAAACAGATTTGCAATGGATTTAGATTTGTATACCACATCCAACGTCTAACTGATTAGTTCTCCATACAAACTGGAGATTTTCGCACGAAGATTTTCTTGTTTATTAGATTTAAATTTCAACGTGTTAAGGTTGTTCAGTTAGGCGTTAATTTGATATAAATTTGTTATTTCATATTGGCCTGTATCTTATGTTATTAATTTAAACGTGATTTTCACATGACAATATATATATATATATATATATATATATATTTTTTTTAAATTTTTAAAAAAATAACATAGCAAAGGGAAAATAAAAAGGATTCTTTTTCTTTTTCAATCTAATGCTCCCTAGGAGTTTTAACAAATAAACTCATTTAGGGACAAATAAAAAAACACATATTCATTTTATTCTAATACGCACTGACATCACTTAGATCACAAAATAAACACAATATATATACAAAAAACAGAAACCAATCCAATGAAAACATAAAACCTAAAGAAACAAAAAAGTGAATTATAACAGTAACAGCAAATTTCATGTGTGATATCTTGGATTGACACTTAAGCGTAAGACAAATTACCTTGCCTTCATGAAACAAATTATTACTGCACTTGGTGTACCAATGCCCTATATGCACCAGCTAAGGGTGCGGATAAGGGTAAATAGTAGAATAAGTAACGTCATCATTCAATATCCGCTCCCTATGTGGAGAATAATATGAATTCCACAAATCATCACCAAATGTTGCTGCGTTCATTGCCTCATCTTTATTCCTTAAGAGGTCAACCTACCGCACACCTAGTATTCTTTTGTGACACTTATTCTATACTATACTAATACCTAATACATTTCTTTTATATTTTAAGCAGCATTTTTTTTTACGCCAATATAATACTACTACTTTCCCTTATCCGCACTCAATGGTACACAAAGTACTGCATCGGTATAATAAGAACCGAGTATTTTAGTTTAATTTTAAATCGAATCTTTTATTCTTTCAAACATAATATAGGATATAGTGCAAATTTTGTTTTTATGCCAAGTACAAAAAACGTGTCTAAAGATTACAAAAAAATTCTGTCAAAAGATGTTAGAGAATAATATAAAACAAATTTTATATTCGCTCGTACGTTAATAAAAAAATAAATTGACTAATGAGCGGCAATAGAAGAAAAAATGAGAATGAAATAACTGCCAAAAATAAATCGTGTTGATATTAACATTATGTTGGACTTTCAAGCCAAGAAAAAATAAATAGTATTTATTTTTAAGCTAACGTACATCTTTCAACACTTTTATTGAGTATTTAAACTAGGTTTAAAAGTCATAAATGATTTAAAATGACGAAATTCAACAATGATTTTTTGGGCGAACAGCTAATTATTTTTCAAGAGATTTGATGAATGCACATAGCAATAGGGTTCTTCCAGATAACATGAATATCCTTGAAAACGCTATAAATATTTAAAGTATATTTTTACAATTCCAACGATTTAAAACACAATGATCAAAAATTTTGTTTTCATTTATAAATTTATGTTTAAAAACACGAAATTACGAATGACTTTTAACGCCCGTTATTGGCTAATGACGTCATACCCGTCTACCGTGGAAGGCGTGAAATTCATTCCGTAGTGAGCGCCTATATTGTTGTGACGTCATACCGCATGCGCGCTAAATGGGGGATTTCGCGAGCGATTTGAAAAAGCGCTATTTCAAACCACGCTAAAAAATTCATATGACATCGTAAAAAAAAAAAAATTCCCTTGAGATACTGTAAATTTTTCATAATTTTTTAAAAATAAAAAATAAAAAAGCGGAAAGAACCCAATCGTGTTTTTTCTCTATCATTCTCTTGATTTGTTAAATAAAAACATTAATTTCTTTTCAGATCTCTCTTAAATTTTGTAATTATGATGTTATGGTATTACGATATTTAAAATAAATTTTGAACATAAAACTTAAAAGCCCTAAAGTAAGAACCATCGTTTTTCAATAGAGGCATTCGTTATTTATATCCCCAGTTTGCTGAATGTACCTATACGAGTACTAACTAACTAACGAAAGGAGTAGGCACTGAAAAAAGAACGCCACACCACTCTGTCCTGGCACACTTCCCTTGCTTCCTCCACATTAATACATCTTCTCATGCACGCACGTCGATTATTTCAACTTTTTACATGGCTACTTTCAAGTATTTGTTGTACTTGAGCAATATATTTTGGGGCTGTTATAAAATTGTAAAAAGTTGTAGAAATACAAAAAACTGTGGTTTAAAATCATTCAAATAATGCTAATCCTGAAATACGATGACTATTTGATATTCAGGTATAAAATTATGTTTATTTTTAAAATGTGAAAAACAGACTTGGAACATTCTGACTGTGGGGCGCTATTATTCGATTTTGCGGCTCCTGGCACATAATTTAAGTGGCTTCATTTACGAAATGATCTATCCAGTCGAGTGTTTGATTCTAAGAGTCGAGTCGCTTGTTTGCATAACCTACTTAATTTCTGAAATGTTTATATTATTAAAATAAGCGCCAGCATACAAAATCATTCCAACACTACTTTTGATGAGAAACAGGTTGATTATATCAACGTTTTGAAAAAAAAATAAGCTAACCCAACCTTTTCTTGTTATCACTTTATGAGAGCTACGAGTATCTTTTAAGTTTTAAGTGGTTTTAAAAAATCCTTATGATGTGTTTATTTGTTTTTTCCCACCTCAATAGGCCAAATACCCGATCGGAGTGGATAATAAAATTACACCGTTAATCGAACCAGGAATATTTCAGCGTAATACCACTAAACCACCGTAGCCGCTTTAAAACAAACATTTATAAAAAAAAAAGGTATTTATAACTGCATTTAAATATTTAACCCACGGGACGCCACCAAATAACACCTTGGTACACACAAATCTTTAATCTGATATGTTTACATCAAGACATCATCGCATCCATCAGCTCCACCGAACACACCCGTAGGATGGTCATCGACGGGTCTGCCAGGATGGCGGTATCCTCTTTCTCTTTACTTATCCGCTCTTGCGTTTAAATATTCAGATTTCCCAACACATACACCACACTCACCCACACACACAACAACAACACACATACACATGACATAACATAACACTGTTTGCTCACTTCACGTCTTTAGAAATTGGTCTTGTACATTTTGTTGTCAACGTATTTGGTGTTATGTTTTATATGTTACCTCAATTTGAAAATTCTTTGTTAATTTGTACCAAACATTGCAATGTGTGTATTACTTTAAAAATATAAATAAATAAATAAAATACTAAATTACACCATTACTGATAAAACACAATGTTACCAAAACGAATGGTTCATTACATTGCACCCATTCTAGGAAATGTTTTCGTGGTTTCAATAAATTATTTAAAAATATGCATGTTTAACGAAAGTAAATCTCACGGAACGATCCGCTACGGTGTATTTTAGTTCTGTCTTTGAATTCTTTTTTTGGCGTTCCCGCCAAAAACAGCACGTACAAAAATGTTGGCACCATTTGCAGCAGTAATGGCCGTTGGTACAGACTTCTTTGGCATTTAGTGCCTTTAATTTGTCCAGTAATATTTATAATGTGTCTCTACCGGTCGGTTTTCCTACAACCCATGCGTTTTTTTTCTTATTACGATTTATTCTTTTTACGATGTTGAATAAGCTTTTCAACTGTTACAAACGGTCGATACTAATAATATCAGTTTTACAAACGGTCGATAGTAAGGCCAGAAGGCCCAATTACAGAGGAGAACAACGTCACAAACACCCAGGCTTGTGAAAAATCACTTTTGGTTTGGTGTTCTCACCGGTAATCGAACCCGGAACATCCGTATCGTGAGTCCAGCATCTTAGCCATTACGCTACGGAGGCCGCTTGTTACTAGGCTAATGTTGCTTTATTACTTCCTCATTCATCATCATTTCATATCCGTTTCCTATATTGAGAATATATAATATGGATTCCTGCCGCCAGTTCCTGTGCATCCTCCCAAGTCAAATCCACGTCCCACAGCTCTAACGCAAACTGCTGACGGATTGAAGCCAGTACAACCCAATTAAATCCTTGTAATAATAGGTGGTGGCATAGTATCTAAACTCGTATATTCAATTATTGGACTAAACGACAAAGGAAAAAAAAGACTTTCAAATCGACGCGACGACGCGACGGGGGAAAGGAAAAAAAGAAAAAAGGGAAAAAGATA
>JAGVSP010005119.1:0-42901 GCA_022494985.1 Micrasema minimum
TTAGTATCTCTGTCTGTCGTAATAAGTAATAACTCGTTTTCATTTTTTTGAAGCTGAAAAACGCATTAAAAAATCATAAAGTCCTCTGTTTACTGAAAAATACACTATGTTTGTATGAAAATTTCTGAAACACGCAGGTAAAAAATATCGACAGTCCCAACGGATATTGTCGAATCTAAAAAAAAGGCAATTTTCGTTTTATTGTTTTAAACTGTCCAATTTACATAATATTTCAGTTGGCCAAAAAAAAATTTTTTTTTTTTCCGGTTTCGGAGACACTACTCCTTCATCAGGGATTTGTATAATAATAATTATTATTAATTATTATACAAATCCCTGATGAAGGAGTGGTGTCTCCGAAACCGGTTGGAGTATTAAATAATAAAAAAGTAGTTTTAAAACAAAAGTTGTTTAATTTCATAATTATGGAAAACTACAAAGTGAGTGCTATAAATATTGAGTTAAAAAATTTTTGACCACTTGAAAATATTATATAAAATGGACAGTTGAAGACAATAAAACGAAAATCGCCTTTTTCAGATTCGACTGTAGGTATACGTTGGGACCGTCGATATTACCTACAATTCTTATGTGTATCAATTTTTTTTTTTCCGCTGTTTAAAGGTTTGGATGCCAGTGTTATATTTTGATTATTTACGGAGATATTCATTATATAGTGAGATTTTGCAACGTGGGTTACATCAATAACTACTTGTTCTACTCTCCCAATGTATAGGACACTAGCCTTCCAAGTGGTCCAACCACCATCGTGTGATCTCACACTTGGACCACTTGGAAGTCGGCATTCTCTGTGTTGTTGCCGATATACAGCCACAGCCACAGTGGCTTGATAAAGTGCTAGACAATTGGACTTCCCAGTTATGTTTCATTTAAGTGAGCCGAATTCGAAATCGTGTTTTAATACTTTTTTTAGGTGCTAAAAGGTTGTAATTACTAATAAATAATGATCAGGGTAGAAACTAACATCCCTACCACTGTTAATTTGGGCAGACTCTGGTTGGTTTGGGTGATGGAAACAATGACAATTATAATACATAAGCCGAGACGGTGGTAGGGGTACAATGAAAGCATTTGTTCGCGTACATAATCGTAAATTCATCCATATTTTTTATCACACTAACAATCTTAAAATCGCGGGTTTAGCTTGTTGAAAAAATCGGTAGAGTTGGCTGGACTGAAAAAAGACTCAATAGTCTTTAAAGCAGTCTAGGGAAAGGGTGGGGCTTTCATTGTATAAAAACTAAAGGTGCTAAAACCCCAAAGATACTAAATAAAATTTTTCCAAAGATTTTTAAAATCCTATTTATATTCTTAGAAATACACATTAATATGGTACGTAAATACTTATCACTCTAAACACCACCTGACAAGTCTAGTAAAGAATGGAGGAGTCGGAAACTAATGCAAATAATAAATGTTATATCAATACTTTTTGTTTGTTTTGTTTATACATTTTTATTTAGCTATGAAAAAAATTCTTACAGCTAATATAATACTTTTTTTTTAGATACTTGCAGTAAATTACGGAAGCGATTACTGCAGAAAACACAAGTTCCAATGAAGACGTCACAATATTGCAAAAAACAAGCAATTAACCAAAGAACCAAATATTCACAAAAGTAAGTTTCCAGAAAAACTGTTGAAGAATCCATTCTTACTGTTTTCAATTAAAGAGATATTTACTATCTTATCAAAGATGTGGAGTTAGATTTGGAGTCAAAGTGGAGTTTTAAAAAAATGTGCGCCAACGTTATTTCTGTTATGTGATAAAAGTAATATACCTTTTGATTAGCAGCAGATATTCAATACCTGTTATACTCTTTCCATTCATTTATTTACCTTTTATTGTATCGATTAGGGATGTCCTAATGCGTTACCGAATCGATTTCTCATAAAAATCGACTTTATTTATGAAGAAGTTTTAATCAATTTAACACATTTATATTTTATTTTTGCTCAACATTTTGTAGTTTATAAACATACCCAGACGTTTAAAGCAGAGTTTATATTACGAAAGCGCTGTCGTAAAACTTTTTTTTTAACAGTCTTTATTCAATAAAAAATATTACAAAAAATACATAATTTCTTTACAAAAGAAACTTTAAATACAGTCCCGATAAACTCCTTAATTGGAGTTTGTCATTGGGTGCAGGAGCTACAGAAAACCCAAATATGCATAGGACTATTTTATTGTCGTAATGTAAATTGAGAAATTTTGTGTCGCGACAAACAAAGAAAAAAAAACAATAGGTTTTAATTTAAATCACATTTTATATTTTTTCATGGAAAAAATCAACTTGAATAATCCTCGTTGCATAAGTAGGCTCAATAAACATCGATATCGATAAATATCGGAGCTAAAGAACATGTGCTTCACTATCATAAAGAAAAAAACATGAAGTATTGCATTTTTCGGTCTATGGTTGCCTGTCAATAATTACGGAACTTTATAGGCGCCCATATGTCAAAAGTACATGATTTTAAAAATGCATTGTTTTCTTCATCTATACAATTTTGAAAATGTTACCTAACACAAATTACGATATGTCATAAAAATAAACATTTTACTCAACAATTCTTTACACCTCATATTTCGTAACATTAAAAGTTGTTAACAGTTAACTCAGGCGTCTTGTGTAATTTTTTGTGTTTCAATATTGAATATATACCTAGTCATAGTAATTCAGTGACGGAGTGAATGAAAAAATCAAATAAACTCACAAACTGTATACTCAATATGGGATATCTCTTTAAGGAAAGAATATATTAAAACTAATAACTAATAAGTAAAAGTTTGCAAAATAATAATTATAGTTATTATTGTAGACTCTAATGTCTAATATAAAGGAATTTCAGTGTAATATAAATATGTCTATGTTTAATCTTTGTGGATATATTTTTAAAAATTATAAAACAAATCATTAAGTATTTCTGCAGTGCAAATATTAAATACAATAATCCATACTAGCAATAAATTTATATATTTTGTGAACAAGTTTTTAAAAAAAACTGTATTTTACCGCGGATCTACAATAACATAATGTTAAAGTATATTATGACATTACACTAAACTTATAAAAACAAAAATATCCTCATAATTCCATAAATAATGCTTTTTTAAAAAGCGTATTTTAAAATATGTACATTGTGAAAACTTGCAATCTGAATAAGTATTTAATATATCTTTTAAAATATCATTGAAAAAAAATCTTAGTAATGGTTTTTAATTATTTGTATAAACTCTAATAAAAATAACGTGAAGTCTTCCTCTTTATTATAACATATTTACCCAAATATTATGACTATAACGTGTACATTGCTATAAAAATATGGCAATAACAACTAATAAGTTATTGTAAATGTTGAATGTTTAGCTCATTTTCGTTTACGCTAATAACCAAGTGTGTGTACTCAAAAGAAAATTCGGATTCTTCAAATTTAATACCTAAATTTTATGTCACTTATTAATGTTATTGATGTACAAGTCTACTTCTCACTGTGCCAAACTTTACTAGAATATGGTATAATTACATGGGGCTAGCCAATATATTTTACACCAAATTGAGGTAGCTTAAAAATATATATTCTTAAGGCACTTTCTTGGTTTCCCAATCGGAACGCATACAGTGGAGGTGTTTGAGCGAGTGGGTGTCTTGAACGTCAGGCAACTGTACGGCAAGGCACTACTCGTTCACACACATAAATATGGTGGGACAAGGAATGACACGAAATATGAAACAAGAACCAAAAGTAAACAATTATTGGAACTACCAAAAATGACAACATCTTTTGGACAAAAAAGCCACGACTTCCTATCTCCAAAAATATATAACACCCTTCCACTCTGTGCAAAAAATGAAAAAGATGTAAAAAAAATTTCACATCCTCGTAAAAAATTGTATCTACGATTTTTGGGTAAGAGAAGTGCCTTGAAATGGTTACCCCATTTAAATAGCATATAGAATATATATATGTATACACCGTGTCCCACGATGAGACCGCGAAACTCCGGAGGGTGATTGTTCATGGTATAAAAGTTTTTTGATCCGGGCACCGAGTTTTCGCGCATTTTTAATAATTAATTAAAAAAAAGTATTAATAAAAAGCGACTATGTAATACTGGCTTCTGTTGTTTGAAATGCTAGCGGTGGCGTGGTGGCGGTGGGCGGGGAGAAGTGGGGGTCCGCTCTGGTCACCGAACGAACATTCAAAATTCGAATTTCATATCTGAAATTGGTGCAGGTCACGTGGTGTTAGCCAGTTCAAAAATGGACGGTATTACACGCGTGAATTTTTTATTCATATTTTAATCATTTTTTTAAGAAATTAGAATTGAGTTTTTTGAAAAACTTTATTAAGATTTTTTTCTCAGAATATCATGAATAATCACCCTCTGGAGTTTCGCGGTCTCATCGTGGGAAACGGTGTATATAGTTCGCAGTGTTGTTATTGTAGGTACCTAATGCATTATTTTATTGTTCTTCCTTAAATGTATCATACTTGTAAATGTAAATGTTAGCTGTAAATGAATACCTCAACATGGTCTTTGCCCAGAGAGGTATTTCATTAAGAAAAAAAAAGAAAAAAAAAGTAATATATGAAATAAATAAAAAATTAATCAACAAAAATGTATGAAAAAAGAACTAATATATTTTTTTTTACACTTTAGATGAAAAAAATCATTTTAAAATATGTGTCAAAAACGTCAATTTTGGACTGTGGAAGAATTTAGTGAAAATGCTTTTAAGATTCAATTCTCTAACTAAAAAATCTGAGAGCTTACTATCCTAAGAATATGAATGTAATTTTAATATTGTATTTGTATGTGCCATGTGAGGGTATATCTAGTGAGAGTGAGAAGCTAGTATCCCTCATTCCATTTATTATATTAAATAACAACAGTGTATAATAATGGAAGATACAGAGTGATACAGAGTGGTGTGGCGTTTTTATCCTCTGTGCCTACCTCTTGGAGGAAATGGCGGATGGTTAGTTAGTTAGTCAGTTATCCCAAAATACCTCTAAACATAATTTGACATACCTCCTAACATTAAGTTTATATCCCCAGTACAAAGTATTAATTAATACCTGTGATTTTCTGAAAGTTGTGCTAAATTTAATTATAGTATTTGAAAATATCGACAAACTATTTTTAAATAAGAATTTACTTTGAAAAAATATTTTATTATTTACTATCCATTTCTTTTTTATTGCAACTGCAAACCATGATGGAAAAGCTAGCTGCTAAACAACCGAGGCTGGTTAATCGCTCTAGGCCACTGCTGCTTATCATGATAACGCTAGACCACACACTGCACAACAGACGGCTACCAAATTAGAAGAGCTTCAATTGGAATGTCTAAGACATTCACCGTACTCTCCGGACCTTGCCCCAACAGATCACTATTTTTTTCGAATTTGGATAACTTCTTGCAAGGGAAAAAATTCAACTCCGATGGGGCAGTCCAAACCGACTTCAAAGATTTTATTGATTCCCGTCCGAATGGTTATTTTAGTAAAGGGATCGATGAACTACCTATGAGATGGCAAAAGTGCATAGATTGCATCATGGTACATACTTTGATTAAATAAATATATTATATTTTTTAAAAAATCTACTTTATGTTCCTCTCATACAAAACGCCAATTTCATATGTAAGGACCTAATATTTGACAAAAGGTGTGATACTAATCGCCATCAAAGTTTCCAACAGTTTAAAAAGGGATTTTTCAAAACGGCTTAAGAGAATTGTGAATTTTTGAGTAATAATCAATGATTTTAAGCTATTTTCTTCCGTCCCTTGTCATGTCCAGATTTAGACAAATGTCTCAATTTCAACTTGTTAGAGGGAAACAGAATGAATAAAATGTATTAGATAGTGGAAGATAGACATAGTTGTCTTTGTTTCACTGCAAAATACAAATGGAACATGAAATTTAGACAGTTCTCTTTGAAATAGCTTGTCTAGTTAACTCAACATATCTCTGGTTAGAATGCGGTTGTAACAATATTTTTAAGCTGCATAACCAGCATAAATATTTTTTTCCCCTGTCACTAGATTCGCCACCATAAAGCTTAAAAATTCAACATCGCCTAAAAAATACAATTGTTTTTCATTTAACCCTTTCAGATGTACTTGACATTATATCATTTTTAAATATTGATTTTAAACACGCTGGTCAATACTTACTGCAACCATAGAGCGCAAGTTGGAAGAGAAAGAACATTTTTTTTTTTCAAAATGAAAAGTCATAGATAAAGTAAAAACGTAAATTTTATTTTGGTTTTGACTGAAAATCTCATCACTTTTAGGTTTTCCACTAGATGTTCATAGTAAATTAATGTGTTCTTATACTATGTGTACCTATGTAAGTGTATAACTTATTGTAAATGTTTGTAAAATTTAGTAATAAGAATATTACCTAGTCCTTTGTATACCCGACATATTGTGTACCTCTTAAAGTTGTGATTTTATATTCATTTATTGTTTTTTACATTCGCACTTACCTATGTAGTTCTAAAATCTATGTAATTAAGGAAAACAGAAGGATTGCATGTAAGGTTGTATGTATTTATTTATTTAAAACTTCATGTACAATTACATAGCAAAAGTACAAGGGCGGGCTTATTGCTTGTAAGCAATATTTTCCAACCAGCCCGTATGAAGTGTCTGTTCGTCAGAAAATAGGCATCCTAAGACAGTTATAAGGTAAATTTCCCATATACAATTATGTACTAAATAAATATCAGACTAAAGCCCGCTATATAAGGAACAGTTTACTACACAGTTTCCTGTGCAGTCTGAAAACTGTCCCGTATAAAGCTAAAACTGGATGAAAAACTAGGCTAGTGTCAGATTCTCACTGTGCGCTAATTCCACACAGTTTCGGCGCGCGCATCACCCGTGGCGATTACGACAGTATAATACGTACTCTAATATTCAATAGTATCGGAAATATACAAATAAATTTTGGCAGTCCGACTGTGTCTACTGTTTGTTTAGATGGTCCGACTGTCGCATTCTGCGCATGCCTACAGACAGTAAACTGTGCCGTGTAAAGGTAAAATTTACACCGCGCAGTTTTTATTGGTCAGAAAACGGTACAAGAAACTGTAGTTTTCTGAACAAAAAACTGCACAGTAAACTGTCCCGTATATAGTAGGCTTAAGTCTTTCTAGGAAGAAAATTTAACTTTTAACTAGAATATCCTATTGATTTGCGTAAAAAAAATCATATCTATAAGACTAAAATGGTATACGTAATAATAATTGTTGCCTTCTACATAATATTTTACAAGTTGTGGTCGAGCTTAACATTCCTTCCTTTCTCTTATTCACACGTCCTGTGCATAGGGAACTGGATGCAATCATCCAATTAGATGCATTCACATATTATCAATAATTTACAAAGCAATGACTTATAAATAATACACAAATTTATTTTCAAATAAATATTTAAAAGTCAAAACAAGGAAAAAAAAATAAGGAGAGTAACAAGAATGTTTACCAAAATAAATACTGAGACTAGAAAAATATCATGTTTTGCCCTTCATTATTACATGCGATGAAGTTTGCGAACACAAAATGGTGTTTTATTTTTTTGCAGAACACAAAGATAATCAATTAAAAACTAGCTATTGACCTAGAATTTTTGTCAATTAATAATTAATACCAATTGGATTTATTACTGCCACCTTTAGTTAGTTATCCAGCAAATTTTAAAAATGACAAAAATAATGTTTCCCCATTTTCGTTTTCTGCATAGAATTCATATATTTAAAAAAAAAATTGTTTTGAAATATGTGTGATGATATTTTCTCTAGCTGCTAACAATTTAATTTGGAAAGCAACAAAACCTTCCCCAGGAACCGCCTTATTAGTAAGTCTCTCCACTGTTACTCTTTAACAAAAAAATTATATTCTCTCAATTATTAATAATTTTGTCAAATTGTTATCTATAATAAATTATTGTCTATGTAAAAAATATACACAATTAGTTTTTAAGTACCTATAAAGTATTATGTGTGTATTGATGTGATAAATAAATATTCAAGGAACTGACAATTTTCTACTCATTCAAATATGTACTTATAATGCTATGATCGAGTTAGCTTCAAAGGTTGATTAATGATTTTAAAAGAACCGGCCTTTTTCGTAATGCTAATGGAATCGCGAAACTATCCTCTTAATATGAAATATTTAATGCAGTATAAAATATATTTATTTGAATGTGATTTTCACATAAAAATATTTCATATAATATTTCATAAAAAAAAAAATCTGATGGACCCTTGGAGTAATCTGGTAAGACTAATCTTGCCTTCGTGTAACAAATCATCATGATTCACTGCACTTGGTGTACCAATGCAGTGCCAGATAGGGGAAAGTAGTAATAGTAGTATTTTAATACAGAAAAGCGAATATGAAGCTCAAATACTATTTTCTTAGCTACATTACTTTATTTGGATTTTAAGTTTTTTATTTAAAAAAATACACTGCATGCATCTCTTCTCTGCCTTTAGTGAAAATATAACCCTTCAAAACAAGATTTAACATTGGTTTGGCCATTAATGATACTCTCTGGTGATAGGTAGTTCGAATTCCTTCCAAAAATTTATTGCCTACCTTCACCCATTCCATTCCGTTTTTGTTACCTATTCGCAACTCCAATTCAGTCTCGAATATTCGCTCAGCGCAGCAACATTACCTCGAACTTGTCATCATCCGTTCTTCCTGTGAAATCCAATACCTGTTCTTCCTTCGTTCATTTCCATCAAAATCCCCTCGTCATACTCGCTACATCTCCAAGCTACCCAGAAACCAGCCCCGAAACCCCCCTCGGTGAAAGTGAGTAAAAGTGTGCTGTGCCCCTCGTTTGTGTCTCGCCGCGCCAGTTCGACGTGGTGTTTCCAGAGTATTCCAGGCTTCGCCCTTCCTGGTGGTCCTTCATAGTAATTTCCCGCCCTTGTTGAGTCCAGCTCTGGTAAGTCCTTCTTCCATTTTCCGATCCTCGTTCGGACGAAGTTACCAGAGAGTTCTCATCGTGGCAGATCAAACATTTTATTTAAAAAATGATTTCATCAATGATACATATTCTTGGTACGCACAATTAAATTTTACTCTATTGGAAAGGTATTTCAAAAGTCTGACAACGGATTTATTTATATAATTTTTATTATTTACAAAATAAAACATGATGCAAAATAAACATTTTTCTGGGTTATTATGTTATGTATTTCGCTTAATGTTGTTGATGTATTGTTGGTGACTGGAAGCTAGAACGACTTAGGGTTTTTTATTAGACCTAGCTAACAGTTCATAAGCTCCAACTAAAACAAAACTGCAAATCTTCACCCCTTCTAGAGTGTAGACCTTAAAACTTGGATGCAGCCTTCCTCCCGAACTTGGAGTCACACAGACGACAGCTAAACCTCTTCTCGCCGGTGTGAGTCAACATGTGGTACACTAGGTTACTGAAATTGAGTATCCAAAGTAATACATGATTGGTAATTGGTAAAAGAAATACCTAGTTTTTTGGGCCTGATCTTTTGGCATTTCACAGATCTATTAATTCAATTGAGAGTGCAGAATGTTGGAGGTGCCAGACTTAATATAATTTGAATCATTTATCTCACCGTTAGTGTGTTGTGTCATAGCTTTAATGGTTCTATTCACTCATCATATTGTGACGTGATAGGAGGTACTGTACCGTTTTCCGTAGCCTTCAGTGGCACACGTGAAAAATTGTACAGTACTGTACCTTTCCGTGTCTGAGTTCTCACGTGAGATCATATATTTAGTTCTAAGTTAGTTAATACACTAGATGAGTGATTTCAACTTTGCACATAATTTACGTTTGGTTAAAATTTTATTTCAACAAGTATGAGAGACCATTTAAAGAAATTTTAATTTAAGTTATTGGCCTCCTATCGGACTGGTTGAGGTGTTATTTCACCAAGTAAAAAAGACCATAAGACATATTTAATTTTTAAGTTTATTGGCTCCCTGGTCTGTTAGGGGGTTAAATAAATAAATAAACATAAGTTAAATGCTAGAATATGGGTATTTGTTTAATGTGTGTTGTAATTATATTTACCTGGCAGCCACAAAGGATTTCTCACACAGATGACAGCGATGGTCTCGGATGTTTCTGTGCCTCTTCCTCGTGTTATTATACCGCGACTTGGTTGGACAACGAATGCCTTCTCACAAAATGAACATTTTTTTAATTCTTTTCTTTTGTGGGTGGGTATCTTTGTAAAACAAAATTTTTATAGGATATTTTAAAAAATATAACAATTGAGTTTCTACGATAAATATACTCAAATATTTGGATTTTGGGGCTAATAGTCGGTAATAACTGTGCAGGAAACCTGTTGTGCCGAAGTGGGATACAGATTCCCATCCGGTGGCCTCGAAACTATATCACTACATACTACATTATTTTTATACAAAAATTTTCCTGGTTTTGCGGGAGGTATTTTACTTAGAATATAGCAAATCATTTCCATCTTCCAATCATCAAAGGTAATAACTGTCACATAACATGGTCATAAGTCTTTATGAATTGTTAAAATACTTCATGTTATATTCAGATGACCATTTTAATGCTGTGTTGTAAAACATTCAAAACTAACCTAGCTTTTATTAGTCAAAGGTAATAGATAGAAGACCTTAGATGATCATTCATGTTGCATGCGCTGGTTCTGGCTACCGTGGGTAACATACTGACATACAAATGGCCGATCATCTGTGTGACTTGTGCTAAAGAAAAAACATGCGCTCATTAATGATTGAATCTATTAAAATAGGCAATTTAGGTAGATGAACACACAGGGCAGCTTGTAGCCTCATGTGAAGAGACAGACTGTTCGGATTGAGCCTCAATATTGGGCCAGCCAGCGCGGGTAGTAAAGTAACTTACGCATGTTGTTTGTTTGAGCATGATGGGTAAGAGAAGCACTCCTCATGCCCCCGGGTAGGTGCACAGGGCAGGGCAGCTTAACGTCTTGTTGCCTCTTGTGAGCATGACTGACTGTACGGCTATAGAGCGACCAGGATTGGGCCCAGCAGCGCGGGTAGTATAAGTATACTTTACGCTCATGTTGTTTTGAGCATGCTGGTTATTGCGAAGGCCCTCCCACAGCCCGGGTTGTGTGCTACAGGCAGGGCAGCTTGTTGTCATGTTGCCTACTGTGGAGAGACTGACTGTACGGCTTGAGGAACACTATTGGGCCAGCCAGCGAGGGTAGTAAAGTAACTTACGCATGGTGTTTGAGCATGCTGGTTATAGCGAAAGCCCTCCCACAGGCCCGGGTAGGTGCTCCAGGCAGGGCAGCTTTGTTGTCCGGTTGCCCATTGTGAAGAGACAAGACTGTACGGCTTGAGGTACCACTATTGGGCCAGTCAGCCATGCGCGGTAGTAAAGTTAACTTACGCATGTTGGTTTGAGCATTGCTGGGTATAGCGAATGGCTCTCCCACAGTCTCCGGGTAGGTGCAAGCTGGGCAGCTTAGGTTGTCATGTTTGCCTCTTTGTGGAGAGACAGACTGTTCGGCGTGAGGAACACTATTGGGGCCAGCCACGCGCGGGTATGTATAAGTAACACTTATCGCATGTTGTTTGTGCATGCTGGGTATAGCGTAAGGCCGTCCACAGCCCGGGTAGGAGCACAGGCAGGACGTGGTTGTCAATGTTGCCTCATGTGCCAGAGACAGACTGTACAAGCTCGCACTGAACACAGCGGCACATCGCTCGCACTGAGGACAGCACTGCGTTCCGTTGTGTACTATCTTGTCTTTCTAAAATTTTTAAATATTTAACATTATTTGGAAGTTTTGTTTAATTTTTTGACTACCATATATCGTCGACGAAGAAATTTTACCTCCCATTTGCCATAATTGATTGTACAGGAGAGACAAATACATTTTAGACACTTTTTTCTTGTTTTGGACCGGCAATGATTGGGTGCTATTTCATATCAATTTAGAGTCCTATGCTCGGTTGGTATTACTTGTTTGCCGCTAGTGCGTCAGCCAAAATACAGCCCGGATATATGAAGAACTATATAAACAGACATGGGCAGAATTCGCTTATCTATCGTATTGAATAAAAAATGTGATTTTTTAAGTGTTTGTTGATTAGGCTGTATTTCTTCTGTAGTCAAACTATATGAAAAAAGATTTTATGGAACTGAACCGGCAAGAGGTGGAGTTATTCTTTTCCTACAAATGTTCTTATTTTGAGAAACAAAAATTGTGAAGGAACAAATCATTAAACTGACATTTAAGTTAAAATAAAAATTGTAGATGGGAATTTTTTTAGGTGCGAGTTGCATTATTTACCTTGCATAAGCAAGGTCTTGTGCATTATAAAATGTACAAGGCTTATAGTAAATATAGTTGGATTTAAAATTCAGTAACACTGTATAAAATTTTTTTACCATTTACAAATTTGTCTTAACTTTTTTGGCAAAGTTCACAAAAATAAGGTTTTGTTAACTTTCCTTGTTTTCTTTCCTTATTTTTAGTTTTTGATTTTATTATCACTAAAATCATTATTCTCCTGATAATCATCTTCATGTAGTGACTGCTCCTGCCGATATGTCTGACAAGCGATTAACTGGTTCTCTGACAAACAATCGCTTTGGTTCACTCTGACAAACAACTGCTTGGGTTCTCTGAAAAACAACTGCTTTGGTTCTCTGTCAAATTCACTGCCATGGTTCTCTGCAAAACAATTGCTAAACGAATTTCTGATAATGGCTGTCGATACAGCTCTCTGTTTGTGATAAATCTCCTTCCTTATTAATGGCAAACTCTTCCTTACAGGCTCAACAGGAAACAATCTCTTTCTTTCACCGAATTTACAAGAAAATTATGATATTTCATTATAAGTGCTCTGACAAAGTCGTTTGAATTTTTAAAGCTGTGAACGTAAGGTTTCGATATTACATTTACTGCAAATCTGACGGGGAAAGCCATCATTTTTATTTGCCTGAAAAAGAAGAATTTACTTATCTGTGTTTACATCATTGGTTTTTGGAGAGGGTTGTATTAAAAGTACATACGTTTAAATGATCCATTTCGAAGGCAAACTTACATTTTGATCAGAAGCACAATCGTAGCATCTCAACACATGAAACCTGAGTTTTTTTAACTGTACATTTTGTTGTGAAAAGTTGGTTTCAATAACTCTTGTCTCAGACAAATACTACATGATCTGTCTAACAACATGGCGTCTTATATGTATTTCTTGTAGATTTATAAAACAAAAGAAATAACATATAAAATTGTGCAATTTTAATTTCAGTGTATTGTGTTGAAACTAAAAAAAAATGTTCCGTTTATCGCCGTATTGTTTTGATTTTTGTCACTACGAAATTACATAAACGTCAAATTGAACATATATCTATGTATTATAGTGATGTAAATCGTGATAACTCAATATATATTAAATTAAATTATCGACGCGGCCTCACACGTATAATTATCGTAACCAACCCACAAACAATCGAACGATTTTGCAGAATGTTTTTGGGTGGATTTTGCCTGTATTTTAACTACATCTTTAATTCTACACAAAGCAAAAAATTATTGCCAACAATCATGGGACTTTTTTTGGGGCGTATTTTGTACGTATCTACAATCCATTGCGTTACATGAACGAATAATATTTTCAAAAATGCTCCTCCTGTAAAATCGTTTTTGTTGGGTTTACGATATATACGTAGGCGTCAGATTGTTGTATCGTGTTAAATTTGATATATTTAAATATAAAGGATTCTGTTTTTCATTATTTTCGTGATAACAATAGCAAAAATGTCATGTTTCATTTGTTCTCCTTGTTAAGTTTTTAATACAAATATTGGAAAGCCTGAATAAACATTTTATCTTTAAAAAATTTACTTTCCTTAATTTGACCCAAGGTTTTTAATGGGGCCCCCTTGGAAAACTTCCCCTTTTAATGTATTTGATCCCTTTTATACTAAAATGGGGTGTTTACTTAATTTACACCATTTTAAAAAACAAGAATTTCCAAAAAAAAAAACTTTCCAAAATTTTTATCAAAACGCCCCAAAAATTTTAAGTTTTGGAAAATTTTTTAAAAATTTTTTTTTTGAAGGGGCCTACTTTGAAAAAATGGAAATTTTTCCCCCTTTCCCCAAATAAAACAATTTTTCCAAAATAGAAATTTTTATTGATTTTAATTTTTCGGTTTCCCCGTGTTTAAACTTCCCCTTTTGTTTTGAAAATTTAAAAATAAATTCGGATTTTCAGTAATTTTATAAAAAAATAGCGCTTTTAGCAAAATTTTGTTTAAATAATTTTTACCAAAATTTTTTAATAGGCGTAAGAAGGGAATTTAATTTTTTACTTAAAATTTTTGTAAAGAAAATTTTTTTTAACAACAGGGTTGGCCAAAAATTGTAACAAAAATGGGGTTTCCCCCCTTTTTTCGGGGCAAATTTTTCTTAAATTAACGAAGAAAACCTTAAAAAATTTATCGGCTTTTCGGTTTTTGAATCATTTGGAAACTTTATTGAAAAAATTCCCTTTCCCCTTTTTGGGAACCCAACGCCAAAAAGGAAGATGCCGGGTTTTCCTTTAAAATGTAATTTTGAATTTAAAAAATTTTAAAAAGAAAAAACCCTTTTTATAAAAATTTTACCGTTTTTTAAATTGGAAATAACCAAAATTTTTTTGTTCTTTAAGAAAAAAAACTTTTTTTGGAAAAACTTTTAGACAAAAATTGGGTTTTTTCCCCTTTGGTAAATAATTCCTTTTTCTCTTAAAAAGGGGAAAAAATTAAAATATTTTTTAATTTTGGGGTTTTCGGGTTTTCCTTTTTGGTGGGAAGTTTGAAAGTATTTTTTTTTAAGATAAAGTTGGTTAAAAACAAAAAGGGAAAGTGTAAGTTCGTATTAAAATGGGCATAGCCCCCAAACGGGGAAAATTTTATTTCTGGGGTTAAGCAAAATTTAATTTTTAGGGAAAGGGAAAATTTTTTTAATAAGGACAATTAAAAGGTTTTTTATAAAAAGGGCCTAAAAAAGGGTAACAAATTAAGGTTCATTTAAGGGGTTTCCCTTGGGGATAATTTTTAAGTTGCCCTTAACAAAAGGGCTAAAATTTTTCTTTTTTAATGGGAGTTCCTGTAACCCCCCCATTTTAGTAATTTGGGTTGGGAAAAAAAAGGTGAAAGGGGAATTTTGAATCATTAAGTGGGGATTCCCAGGGCCGAAGGGGTTGGTAAAGCCCAAAATTATTTTTAGGTTTTTCCAAATGTCAAATTTTTAAGGTTTGGGGGAAACCCTTTTTTAAAGGGGTTTGGGCAAATAAAATGGGTTGGTTTTTATAAAACAATTTTGGAAAAAGAAAAAGGATAAAAATTAAAATTATTTCGGCGTTTTTGGGTGTAAAACGGGGGGGGAAAAAACCCCTGGAATTCAATAAACAAAATGCTTAAAATTTTTGGGAGGAAGAAGTTCCGGAAAAATCGCGTTTTTGTTAATTTGGAAAATGTAAAAAATGGGGAAAGGGGAAGGAAAATAAGTGGTGCCCAAGACATATAAATGTGGCCGTTCTATTCCCCCCCTTTTCCCCTCTCGGGGGAAAATTGGCCCCTAAAGGGTTTTTTGTTAAAAATTTTCCAATAAAATTTTTTTTATTTTTATTTTTACCTTTCCCATTTTAGGTGTGGGGCCCCTTTCCCCCAATTGTTGTATTTGGGAATCATTTTTTTAAAATAAATAATTTTTTCAAAATAAGTTTTTCCCAAAAAAAATTAATTTTTTTAAATATAAAGCTTTTAATAACCTTTTAAAATAGTTTTATAAATGTAATGTAAATTTTTTCCCCCTTTTTTTATCAAATTTTAATAAAAAATGTGTTTTTTATGTAACTGAACTGCAGGAGGTGGAGTTATTCTTTTCCTACCAAGTTCTTATTTGAGAAACAAAAATGGAAGAACAAATCATATAACAACATTAAGTAAATAAAAAATTGTAGACTGGAAATTTTTTAGTGCGAGTTGCATTATTTTACCTTGCATAAGCATTATAAAAATGTAAAGAGACAAAAGGAAACAAGCTTATAGTAAATATAGTTGGATTTAAAATTCAGTAACACTGTATAATATTTTTTTACCATTACAAATTTGTCTTACTTTTTTGGCAAAGTTCACAAAAATAAGGTTTGTTAACTTTCCTTGTTTTCTTTTCCTTATTTTTGGTTTTGATTTTATTATCACTAAAATCATTATTCTCCTGATAATCATCTTCATGTAGTGACTGCTCCTGCCGATCTTCTGACAAGCGATTAACTTGGTTCTCTGACAAACAATCGCTTTGGTTCTCTGACAAACAACTGCTTGGGTTCTCTGACAAACAACTGCTTTGGTTCTCTGTCAAATAACTGCCATGGTTCTCTGGCAAACAATTGCTACGATTTTCTGATAAATGGCTGTCGATACAGCTCTCTGTTTGTGCTATATCTCCTTCCTTACAGGGCTCACTGGAAACAATCTCTTCTTTCACCGAATTTACAAGAAAATTAGTGATTTTCATATAAGTGCTCTGACAAAGTCGTTTGAATTTATAAGCAGAAGTAAGTTTCGATATACATTTACTGCAAATCTGACGTGGAAAGCCATCATTTTTATTTGCCTGAAAAAAGAATTTATTATCTGTGTTTACATCATTGGTTTTGGAGGGGGTTGTATTAAAAGTACATACGTATAGATGATCCATTTCGAAGGCAAACTTACATTTTGATCAGAGCACAATCGTAGCATCTCAACACATGAAACCTGAGTTTTTTTAACTGTACATTTTGTTGTGAAAAGTGGTTTCAATAACTCTTGTCTCAGACAAATTCTACAGATCTGGTCTAACAACATGGCGTCTTATATGTATTTCTTGTAGATTTTTAAACAAAAGAACATAACATATAAAATTGTGCAATTTAATTTCAAGTATTTGTTTGAAACTAAAAAAAATGTTCCGTTTATCGCCGTTTGTTTTGATTTGTCACACGAAATACATAAACGTCAAATTGACATATATCTATGGATTATAGGGATGTAATCGTGATAAATCAAATTATAAAAAATAAATTTATCGAGCCCTCCTACGTATAAATATCGTAACCCATCAAATCGACGATTTTGAGTTTTTGGTGGATTTTGCCTGTATTTAACTATATCTTTAATTCTACCAAAGCAAAAAAAAATTGCCAACAATAAGGGCTTTTTTGGGGCGTATTTTGTAGTATCTACAACCAATGCGTATGAACGAAAATATTTTCAAATGCTCCTCCTGTATAAATCGCATTTTGTGGGTTAACGATATTAGTACGTAGGCGTTCGATATGATTTGTTTAATTTAAAAATCAAGATTTCTGTGTTTCATTATTTGTGACTACAATAGCAAAAATGTCCAAGTTTCATTTATCTCCTATTAATTTTAAATACAAGTAATGGAAGCTCTGAATATTCATTTTTACTTCAAATTGGACATTCTCAAACAGAGACGAGAATCTTGGAAGGAATCATGGATATCTAGGCGTTTACAGGGCTCTTATGACCTGTCTTTCGGCTGGGTTTTAGTGGCCACTTGATGTATTACAACATTCCCATTACACCTCCGTCTTTGATAATCCATATCGCCAATATACAGTTAAAATCGGCGCGAATGCTTCACATGTGAAAACTCTCTGTCAATCCATGAGAAAATTGCTAACATTTTAGCAGAAAACCTTTATGATTGCAAGTGAGATTCCTTAACGAATTAATATCACCTACCTAGGAAACGCCTGAAGATGAATCTTCAATTGTTATGGCTTATAACTTTTACCAGCAAATTTATTATAAACAACATTTTGAGGGTGTCCAAATACTTGTAGACAAAAACTGGATTTCACCCATTCACCCATACGGGCTAATAATTAACAATTTGACATCTCAAACAGAGACGGAACTGGAAAAATATGGATATCTAGGCGATTACAGGGCTTATGACCTGTCATTGGCTGGGTTAAGTGGCCACTTGTTGTATTACAAACATTCCCCATTTCACCTAGTAATTGATATCCATATCTGCCAATATACAGTAAAATGGCGCGATGCTTCACAATGTGAACTCTCTGTCATCCATTGAGAAAAATTGCTAAGCATTTTAGCCAGAAACCTTTATGATTGCAAGTGAGATTCTTACCGAATTATATCATCCTACTAGGAAACGCCTGAAGATGAATCTTCAATTTGTTATGCTTATAACATTTACCAGCAAAATTTTTATAAACAACATTTTGAGTGTGTCCAAATACTTGTAGACAAAAACTGGATTTCTCCCATTACGGGCTAATAATTACAAATTGACATCTCAACAGAGACGAGAAACTTGGAAGGGAATATGGATATCTAGGGCGTTAAAGGCTTAATGACCTGTCATTGGCTGGGTAAGTGGCCACTTATGTATTACAACATTCCCCCATTTCACCTAGTATTTGATATCCATATCTGCCAATATATACAGTAAAATGGCGCGATGCTTCACATGTGAACTCTCTGTCATCCATTGAGAAAAATTGCTAAGCATTTTTAGCAGAAACCTTTATGATTGCAAGTGAGATTCTTACCGAATTATAATCACCTATAGGAAACGGCCCTGAAGATGAATCTTCAATTTGTTTTGCTTATTAACTTTTACACCAGCAAATTTTTATAAACATACAACATTTTGAGTGTGTCCAAATACTTGTAACAAAAACTGGATTTCACCCATTAGCGGGCTAATAATTACAATTTGACATCTCAACAGAGACGAGAAACTTGGAAGGGAATATGGATATCTAGGCGTTTACAGGGCTTATGACCTGTCATATGGCTGGGTTAAGTGGCCACTTGATGTATTTACAACATTCCCCATTTTACTGTTATATTGGCAGATATGGATATCAAAATACTAGGTGAAAATGGGGGAAATGTTGTAAATACATCAAGTGGCCACTTAACCCAGCCAATGACAGGTCATAATCACCTGTAAACGCCTAGATATCCATATTCCCTTCCAAGTTTCTCGTCTCTGTTGAGATACTTCAAATTGTAATTATTAGCCCGTAATGGGTGAAATCCAGTTTTTGTCTACAAGTATTATGGGACACACTCAAAATGTTGTTTATAAAAATTTGCTTGGTAAAAAGTTATAAGCATAACAAATTGAAGATTCATCTTCAGGCGTTTCCTAGTAGGTGATATAATTCGTAAGAATCTCACTTGCAATCATAAGGTTTCTGCTAAAATGCTTAGCAATTTTCTCAATGGATGACAGAGAGTTTCACATGTGAAATGTGAAGCATCGCGCCATTTTACTGTATATTGGCAGATATGGATATCAAATACTAGGTGAAATGGGGAATGTTGTAATACAATCAAGTGGCCACTTAACCCAGCCAATGACAGGTCATAAGCCCTGTAAAACGCCTAGATATCCATATTCCCTTCCAAGTTTCTCGTCTCTGTTGAGATGTCAAATTGTAATTATTAGCCCGTAATGGGTGAAATCCAGTTTTTGTCTACAAGTATTTGGACACACTCAAAATGTTGTTTATAAAAATTTGCTGTAAAAGTTATAAGCATAAACAAATTGAAGATTCATCTTCAGGCGTTTCCTAGTAGGTGATATAATTCGGTAAGAATCTCACTTGCAATCATAAAGGTTTCTGCTAAAATGCTTAGCAATTTTCTCAATGGATGACAGAGAGTTCACATGTGAAAGCATCGCGCCAGCCAATGACAGGTCATAAGCCCTGTAAACGCCTAGATATCCATATTCCCTTCCAAGTTTCTCGTCTCTGTTGAGATGTCAAATTGTAATTATTAGCCCGTAATGGGTGAAATCCAGTTTTTGTCTACAAGTATTTGGACACACTCAAAATGTTGTTTATAATCATTTTACTTACTTACTTTCCCTTATTTGCACCCAATGGTGCATGGGGCACTGCATTGGAACACCAATTGTAATGTATCTTGATCATTTTATTACATAAATATAAGGTGATCACTTTTACTATTATTTTAAATCAAGATTATTTCCACAAAAAAACTACCATTATTATCACAACTACTCAAAGCTTTTAAGTAAGAACTTTAAAATATTTTTTGTTATAGCAACTGAATAATGTATTTTTCTATTTCTAATCATTCTAATGTCAGTCAGAAAATTTTCCTATTGAATTGAATCTCGTTCAAGTGTCAAAAACTGTCTTCAAATAAGAAAATAATCGGATACAGTCTCAAATAGAAAAAATATTGCGCTGTTAGCTAATTTGTTGTGATAATAAGTTTATTGATAGCCTAATTATTTAAAAGGCGTAAGAAGGATTAACGTTTGACACTAATAATTGTGGATTATCTGTAAAGAATATTCTACACACGGAAGCATATTACTTATTTTCAATAATATCGTTTTCGGCATTTATTGCGGAGGCATTTTGTATAAAATCTGAAGAAAACTATTTATCGGCTGTTTGTTTAATAGATGATCCTAAGAAATGATGAAAATGTCTTCTTTAGACAACGCGATGGAGATGCTGATTGTCGCTCAAAATGTTATCGAAGAACAAAAAGAAAAGATAAAACTGTTGAAAAATAAGACGCGAAAGATGAAAACCAAAATTGTGTCTTTAGAAAGGAAACTTATAGAATCGAGACCAGTAAAAGTTGAAGTTTTTCCTAAGGTAATATCAACTTCCTTTACTGCTTACTATACTGGAAATAAATAAATATTTTAATAATGTTCTCTGGGATATCCTGTGTTGAGGGAAAAGTCGAATGTGATTGTTTTTGAAAGAAATGTGAATATGACCAAGTGTAAGATCGTAGTAAATGGCGATAGCTTGAAACAGGTGGAAGAATTTGTATATCTGGGAAGCATGTTCACTAGGGATGGAAATATGGATAAGGACAATGAAAGGTGGGATAGTGCCGGTAACAGAGTTAATGGTGCCTTAAAGTTGGTCGTATATAATAAGTGCTTATCAAAAGAGGCTAAATTGGCAGTTCATAATGGAGTTCTGGTACCAACCCTTATGTATGGTAGTGAAGCGTGGTGTTGGAAAAAGAAGGATGAAAGTAGATTGAATGCAGTTGAAGTGCGATCTCTCAGGCGAATGTGTGGTAAGACTATGTATGATAGGTGTACAAATGTCAAAATTAGAGCAGAGTGCAAGGCTGAGATAGGCATTATCGACAAAATAAAGAAAGGTCGGTTACGATGGTTCAGTCATGTAGAGCGAATGGATGATGAAAGAACGGCTAAAAAAATATATGTTGCGACAGTGCCTGGATGTAGAAATCGAGGAAGGCCGAGAAAGACATGGCATGATCAAGTAAAACAAGTGCTTGAAAGTGGGCATGTAAGAAGTCGGAAAAATCGACGTGCGTGCATGAGAACATGTATGAATGTGGAGGAAGCAAAAGAAGTGTGCCAGAACAGAGTGGTGTGGCGTTCTATCCTCTCTGCCTACCCCTTCGGGGAAATGGCGTGATGGTTAGTTAGTTAGAGGGATACATTTTACATTTCTATATTACCTGCATTTAGGTGTGGCTTTCACTTAAATTGTTCGTATTAGAGAGCCAACTCATATTTTTAAAAAAGAAGTTAAGACTGATCATCTCTTCATGTAATAAAAGTAAAGATACACTGTTCATGATGTTTTAATGCAGTGCCCTATGCATAATTAGGTGCGGATAAGTAGTAGTAGTAGTAGTGTGCATATGTCTTCATATATTTTGAGATGTTTCTCTCTTCTTTTTTAATTTATCAAAAAAATATATTCTTAATCAATTTTCTTGTAAACTATGGGTCAAATAAAAAAAAAAAAAATCCACAAAATCGACTCTAAATATGATGTAGATTCACTGGTTTCCCGCTTGTACATCGAGTTTAGTTACACAGTGTATATGTCAAATGCAAATAAATGTAAATTGCTGCAAGAAAGAGTGTGAACAAATTCACATTGACACTCTTAGTATACCCACGAACAGGCCATGCCTTGGCGGGATTTTTATATATTTTTTAAAATATGTATATGTGTATTTTTCTTTTAAAAAAATAAATAATCATAATAATAATAAAAAATAAAATAAAAATATTATGAAATGGAACATTTTCCTCTATTTCATTAAATTTACAGAACTTGTTTGAATCTGCTAAATTCCAATTTTTATTTTAGAAGTCCATCTCCACACAAACCGAACAAATTATCTCGGATGGCGACAACTTGGATGAGAAAATGTCCTTAACAGTTCCTCTGTGTGATCTTGTCGAGAAATTGGAATTAAGTGCACAATCTACTGATAGTCAAAAGTATGTTATATCTGTCATCATTATAATCCAATTTCTAATTTATTATCAAGTTTTATTTAATTTTTCCGCCTAAATAAAAATATTTTTCTTGTATCTTTTCAGCGCTCCGGCAGGAACAAGCACACGGCAAAGGGTTTCTCGAAGTAAACGCGACCAAAGCAAAAATTTTCCAAGCAAACAACATCGCCACCGTTCTTCAGAAGATTCCATCCACTCTAAAGGATCCTCCTTACTTAAAAACATTGACATCAACTTCACAGGGAATTCGTCGAAAGAATTCCACAAAATTAGCATGAAACAAGAACGAGGAGACACGGACACATTCCATCCCGAAGTTGGACGCAACTTCGATTTGCAAACATTCCTCGGGGGCGACGAAGAGAGCAACGATCTCCCGTCTTTTGACGGAACGCTCGGCAAAAGAGGCGACATTTTACCAAACCCGTTTTTAGTAAACACAATAGAAACTCCTACAGAAGAAAAATTCTTTTTTCGCAGTGAATCGGTCACGCCATTTGAAGACATAGACACCTCGGAACTGCTAGATACAAACGCCGAAGAGTTCCCCGATACTAATAAGAATAATTTAAAATCAAAACATTCCTCTGACAGTCCTAGTCACGATCTTAAAGCCAAATCCTGTGATATTTTGACCGACTTCTCACAAAACTATAGTATGGGGAACTTCGAACTGCTGGACAATTTATCGGAGACCCAAATCGACAACATTGAGCTTTTTAATGACCAAGAACTGAACTCCACATTAGATCTTTCGAGTATTTCGAATCTCTCCCGCCGACTTCCAAGGCCGACAAGAGCGATATAGATTTCGGCCCATCCGCAATGTCGTCGTCTGCTTTGGAATACAGTTCGTCGGAGAAGCTGGATTTATCTGATCGGAAGAAGACAAAAAACTTAAAGAAAAGTGCCAAAGTTAATAAGAAAAGTAGAAATAGTAAATCCAAGAAATCTCAAAATGAGAATATGAAATTAGGATATAGCGGTTATTCTACGAACCCGCCTCCGGCATCTAGTAATATCCTCAATGTGAGGAGTGTTTTCACTGGACAAAACTCTTCCGAGGAGGTAATCCACATGGAGAACAATAACTCTTCCGAGGAGGTAATCCACATGGAGAACAAGCAGGAAGCTAGTCAGGTGATTTCTTTAATAAATATTCCTATAAATGTTTGATTTCAGCTTTAATTGGTTTCCCGAATTTAACTTGAAATATAAATAGTTTTTCATTACGAGTGTCTAAACTTTAAAAAATGTTGTTTCAGTATTATTGTTTTAAAGATGTTAAATGTATTAATTATAAATGTTCAAGACTTGTAATCTTATCTGTTTCTATAATTTTGCATGACTCCCATCCTAACAAATATTTTTCGTATGATTTTCTCTGTTGAAGATAGATATTCCATGTTATAAGTTTATAATTTTTCTTCTTTATTATTTAATTAGCCCATTATAATGTTATATAGGAGGATCTGACCACGAAACGGAATTTCCAGTGCTGATAAAATAAAAAACAGGTAGGTATTTTAATATAGTCATTTTAAGGCAGTTTTCACACTAGCGTGTCTGTTATTTATAGTGTCAAGTAGGCTTTTATAATTGACAATAATTATTTTATTTCAGACTCAATATAACAACCAAGCTCAAGCGGATGAACTTATAAGAATAGTAAAGGAAGATCAGGTGGAATTGTTTGCTACAGATGATAAAGACACATTCATTATAAGCCTCAATAGTGACATGGATCCTGATAGGCTAAAACAACTCATTAATGATGGAACGTTGAGCATTCACGTGGACGATGGCGAAAAAAGTGCTATATTTAACAGCGCCAAAGAAGATTTCCACGATGCAAAAAATCCTGTAGATAATACCGCCTTCTTACCTATCCAATGCACCAAAGATAATAATATTTTAACCAGCACTTTACCAGAGATCTCAAATGACTTGATTATATTTGTCGAAGACGTAACTTTAAATACTTTTGAAGTCATTCAACCTGTCAATAAACAACTTGGTGCAACTGTAGACATTAATAATGTGGAAGTTCCCGCCGTGGAAAATAATCCTAAAGTTGAGGAATCAAAGGGAGGGAAAGCTAAAAACAAATCAAAGAAAAAGAAAACCTTCACCTGTGAGAAGTGTAAAAAAGTATTCAGCAAAAGAGATAATTACAAGTCACACCTCGGTAAGTTTTATTCACTTTAATAAACAAGTTGTGGACTCCAGATAATAACACGACTCTCCTATGGACAGTCCCTCCACTTTGAACTGTGAGTCCCATTTCTCTATAAAAAAGAATATTTTCTCAGTCCCACATAAAACAGAGGATAAGGAATGTAGAAAGAGATAAGGAAAATGTCTCTGAGTTAGACCTCAGTTCTGTTAGGACATGTCTTCATTATACAGGTGTGCGAGGCTTGACTGAACAAGCCGCTAGGGGAATAGACAGGATCATTGTAAATTAACTTATTTTGTCCATTTTGCATGAATTATTTTTTATTGAAATAGTTCACTCGCTGACATCATTATAACGAATAACAATTCGGTGACTATGTTGCTCCATCATATCGCCTGCCTGGACTGTAAAACTGGTAACTCTGTGACTTTCCAGAAGACTTAACGCTTATTTTAAAAAATATATTTATATGTAAGGGGATATTTAAAATACATAATATTTTGTTTTAAGTAAACAACAAAACCAAATTTTTAAATACCCATTTTCATCTGAATATGTAATGAAAAAAAAATGTTTAGAGTCTCCTCCTGGAAAGTTTCTGATCGTGGAACTGTAAGTTTTACAGTCTAGGTCAGAGATGTAACCGAGTGTATTGAATTATTGTAGCCACTCACAACAGCCGGAAGAAGAAGCACAAATGTGAGACATGCGGGGACCGCTTCGCCTGGAGATCTAGTCTGGTGCGCCACACGGCAGCCAAGCACCTCCCCCCGACACAGTGCACCCTGTGTCCAGCTCTACTGGCACATCCCTCCAAGGTATAACTCCCAATATAGTCTATTCTTCCGGAATATAATTCATTAATGTCGCAATGTATACTCTTATTAATTTTTTACTTTAATTTTTTACTAAACTTAATGTAAGTATTTATCTTTCTGCATTTCACAGATTTATTTATTGATCCCTCAAACCCTGATGGTACACAACCATTGCCACAAATAATTGTAAAACGCTTCATAACAACTCTTGTATATTATATTCCGTAATGATTAACAGTTAATTTGGTTCGGGAAGACTAGGGAATATTTCTATGCATTGTTGTTTTTATGAAGACTTGTTGAATTCATTTTTACAGATAAATGAGCATATGAAAAATGTGCACTTCCGAGAGAAGACGCATCTCTGTCCGTACCCAGACTGTGGGAGGAAATTCTTCAAGAAATACAACCTCACTTTACACAATCGGTAATATTTCAGTAGTTTTGATTAATTAAAATATTACAATCTAATTGGCACTGTCGACTTCGCAGGAGATTCCGAGAAAATAATTTTATGCTGTCTTAAGGGGATGCGTCACATGATCTGCGGCCGTTTCTTCATACAATCGTAGTCTTCAATTTTCTCCCTGGAATTTAGCACTAGAGTGATGAGTTTTTATGTATTACATTTAAATATCAACCACAGGCGTGTTTGCAACATTTTATTTTTATAATAATCTTTTTATCTCATTTAACAAATGCAAACACACCTCATGTTGATATCTAAAAAGAGTAAAAAAAACTTTTGGTTGTCTGTAAAGTCGGTTTACGGACGATAATTTTATGTGATAACGTCATAAGAAAACATTGATGAAAAATAGCATACTTTTATGAATTGAATTATTATTACTGAATTATCATTATTTTGTATAATACAAAGCAGGAGTTAATTGAAAATTACAATTTCAAGTGTCTTGAAGAATATTTTGAATATTGTTATTTCTTTATCTATGGCTGCATGTATATTTTGCGGTGCCGTATGTTTTTGTATTCAGATGATCTTTGTAGGTAATTTTCGGTGGGATTGATATCGGATGAACGTTTCAGGTCCCACACCAAGGAACAGTTGTACCCCTGCAGTTTGTGCAGCTCAACGTTTAGACACAACTCTCACAAGATACGTCACGAGAAAACTCACTACAGCTTGCCATCCAAATGCCATCGGTGAGTTCAGAATAGAAACATTCTTAATTCAACATCTATCAGAAGTCAGTTAAGAAAGTATTTCCTCCACGGAAATACGAATATAAATGATATTTATAGTCACTTAGCTAGCAACACTGTGCAAGTCGAAAATTAACGCTTTTCACTTTGGCACTGTATAGATTTGTTA
The DNA here is from genome assembly GCA_022494985.1 of Micrasema minimum. Lineage (NCBI taxonomy): Eukaryota > Metazoa > Arthropoda > Insecta > Trichoptera > Brachycentridae > Micrasema > Micrasema minimum. The sequence continues at coordinate 26,740 of JAGVSP010005119.1, forward strand.
ACGCGTGACGATCTACCAATGAGATTTAAATTTTATTTCATTGTTGTTTTTCTTTTACGCTCATAGGGCTTTTACATAGACTTTTTTAAATTATTACACAGTAGGTAGCTATTCATTACCGCCAGAGATGGCATCCAGGCACTGTTCCCTAGAATGCACTAGATTTGTGTTAAAAACATCAATATTGTTAGTATACTTGTTAGCCAGTGCGTGCATTTCTTCTTATCGGTGAGTTAGCACTGTAATTGGTCGATGATTGGCTACAGTAAAATAGTGCATTACTACGGGTAACTCGACCAGGCACTCGTAAACTAATTAAACTTGTTAGTTGACAACCATCAAACATAGATTTTAATACTTTGACCAGAAAGACACTTAATATTCAATCATTAAATATTCTTCTATTTTAATATTCAATCATTAAATATTCTTTCTTTTTTGAACAGGTTTCAAGTGCCATAGAAATTTTCACAAAATTTATTTTTTCTGATTTCAGAATCCCTCGCTTCAAACCCCCCGGTTCCTCGGATGACCCCAAGAATATTAATAATAACGTCCCCAGTACATAAACTCCATGTGATTTTGGTTTTTTTTTACCCTATTTATGTTTTTAAGACTGATTATATTAATTTATCCATTAAATGTATCTACTCCCAAAAATTTGTGATTTATTTTTTAAACCTTTGATAAGTTTTATTCAACGAGTTCAAAATAGTAATCTATTGAAGAACTAAAGTCAAAAAAGAAACGACCACAGTATCTGTAGGTAATAAAGAAATCTTCACTGCCAGATTATTATTTACTCGTTTAGTTGTCTCTTTCTCAAAATAGGTTGCCAGGTCTGATACTAAAAACGCCCCAAAAAAGATCGTTTCTGCAGGATTCTGTATTTTACATTATTTAGAATCTGCCTGTGTCTGAGTGGGCGATAACAGGCCGGAATCCAGTGGATCTGATAACTAATAATGTAATAACTTATGAAGGTAACTCTTTTATTTATAGTGAGGCTTGTACAAAATTTTTGGGATATTTCTGCATACTCAGCTAAAAAAATTTAGTTTTGTGGAGTTATGCCTGAAATGATTAGATACGAATTATTCTCGTATAAAAAATAAATTGTGTAAATAAAAATAAACTCATCTTTTTAAACTGGCCCTAACTTATTGTCCAGTGTTGTAGGTGCCTACTTGTCATATTTCTGTGGTTTTCCATAGATAGCAGAACAAAAGTTCAAAAAAATAAACTGTCAATTTGACAGCTGTATTATTATTGTTTTTATCCTGTTATTTGCGGAAGATTAGATAATAATAAAGTTGACGTGTTTACTACCATATTGTTGAACGTACTATAAATTCTAGAATTCTATTTATATCGTCATGTTTTCTCACCGACTCTGACAGAGATTTTAATAGTTTAAAAGGTGATATAATTTGGCGAAGTATACAAAAATGTGTATTCTTTTTATCCATACGGGAGGTCCCACGGCCGGGGGCTATAGATTAATATTGGCCAGCAATAGGGATGAATTTTTCAATAGACCCGCTGATAAAGCTTCTCCGTGGAAAGAAGATGAAACTGTTATAGGAGGTAAGTTTTATAACCGAGATTTTCGCTTTTTGTTAAAGCGAAAATCTCCGAAATTCATCTATGAAAGCCTCACCCTTTCACTAGACTGCTTTAAAGACTATTGAGTCTTTTTTCAGTACAGCCAACTCTACCGATTTATTCAACAAGCTAAACCGCGATTTTAAGATTGTTAGTGTGATAAAAACACGGATGAATTTACGTAATGTACGCGAACAAATGCTGTCATTTGCCCCTACCACTGTCTCGGCTTATGTATTATAATTGTCATTATTTCCATCACCCAAACCAACCAGAGTCGGCCCAAATTAACAGTGGTAGGGTATGTTAGTTTCTACCCCGATCATTATTTATTAGTAGTTACAACCACCCGTGTGGAGACCAGTATCCCGCCTCGCCAGGCCCCCCATCCCAGACATCACCCGTGCACCCCGCGGTCAGTGTCTCAATAGAGGGGGATTAGGAAAAGAGGGGAGGGGACAGAACGCATGTGTGCATCTCACACTATCATCCTATCTGGCAGACACTATTTCATACGTCCCCTGCCGTACCTTATCACAATACCTATCCAAAGACCATCCTATCCTTACAAAAGACACAAATTCATCAATTCCATTTTCCTTTTTTGACGTTCTCACTTGCAGGAAGGGACATGGAGCCGGGGCGGGAAGGAGGCACGTGGCTGGCCGCCAGCGCCGCCCGCCGCCGCGTGGCCGCGCTGCTCAACTTCCCGGGGGTCGGCGGCCCCCCCAACGCACGCGGTCAGTGTTCACACATTCCCCCACCCCCCCTGGTATGGGAGATCACTCCTTCATTTACACTAACTTCCGCCATTCTGCGAGGGTTATCCAAAAATCATACACCATTTTTGTTTTAAAATTCAGGAAAGTTTCACTTTCATTTATTTATTTATAATCTTGTTTATTTGGGAACTTAACAGCGACACAATTGATTTAAATAGATACATTAATAAAAGTGAACAAAAAACCTTCAGTAAACAAAGATGCAGATTTAAAATAAACGCGTTTTAGGTAAAGCTGTGTGTAGCGTGTTTGGGTTATTGTATTATAGTGAAGGGGCAAGTATGCGCCACAAGCTAGTGTCAACTAGTGGAATATTTCGTCCATACCGCCGCAAACGACAATTGGTTTTTAATTAATGGACAACCCTCGTATATATCATATATCCTCGGTCCAATGCCAAAACACAATATAATACTTATGTCTGTTCATTATTTTAAGCTACTAACAGGTTTATGATACTAATTTAAAATCTGCAACAGAGACAGTGAATTTCTGGAAACGATATAGATGGGTTATCATGTAAGTACAATCAACATGCAACCTCGATTGTGGATTCTTCTGTACAACTAATCAGATTATATATCAATTTTCAAAAATAGTTCTAGATTTTCAGTGGAGTTTGTTTTGTATTTCATGCTTGATTTATAACTCAATTATTTTTAAACAGCGATGTGGTGCCGATCAATAGAATACTAACTGCAGCACTTATATTAGGAAATATATTTTTATAGTATTCTGAATTTATCTACGTTTAATGGTGCAGAATATGAATTAGATCATCGTATTCATTGCTTTTGAATATTTGAAAACTATTATTATTTTGTTGATTGATTCGCATTCACTTTGTGAGACTTCATAATGAATTTATGAATGCAATAAAACATCTTGTTATGGGGTACTAATTGTCCCGCGGTTCTCTGAGTATAAAAGAGATTGTCGGTTCGAATTACCTGGTTCGAAGTCGAGTTAGTTATTCGACTGGTTTCAAGACACTCGTATTTCAAATTACAGATGCTTTATTGAAAAAATACAGAAAAAACAAATTGAAATATGTGCATCTTAAACACAAGATGGTGCATAGATATTGTTAAATATAATATTTTAATTTTGGCCAGTTTAACTATAAACAACGTTTATGTGTTATTAATTATCAATTTTTTTGTTACAATAAAATAGTATTCTACCTACACACTGGTCCCAAGATGGTTGTGTTTTTCTCTACATTTTTTCTATCAAGACGTGCAAAATTAGATTATGTTACATACCCCTGTGTTTAGATTCTTTAAGTATTGCAATTTAATTTTTCTGTATTTTTCTGTATAACATCTGTATTCTAATTTAGTGTCTTTTCACACTGGGGGGTTCGTCGTGGGAGAAACGTTACTCCTGACAAAAACCAGGTAGTGTAGGTAAATTTCTATTTTTCTATTAGAATAAACCAATAGTAACACATAACAGGTGTTTTATTTAATCATAATTAATATTTATGTACTTATCACAGTACACATCAAGTAAGCCAAAATTGCCAATGTAAATTATTCATTTTATCATCATCATCATTCCTACTTTTATTTCTATTTGATGTTTCCTTCATATTTTATATATGAATTAAATTTCAGTGTAATTTGCAAAGGTATTAATTAAAATAACACAATATTGACTGGTTTAAATATAACCCTTCTGGTCTGTATTTGTAGTCCGTTTTTATGAAGGTTTTATAACTGAAACACACACACATAAATTTTTCTGACTTTTCACATGTTCACTTTCAAGTATTTGATCATGTTATGTCTTCCTCGACTTCTACAACAGTGTACACTTATATTTATAACTTCTTTTAGTTGTTCATTCATCATTCATTCGCTCCACATGACCGTATTAATTAACCACTTAATTTTTCTCAGGTTTTTTCACAGAAATGGAACATCGGGTTAATTTATTTTTTATTTAAAGAGTTTACTTAATTCAAAGGTTGTCTAAAAGTTTGCAAATAAAAGTTTGGGTTGCCGTAAACCTCAGAGCATCAAGAAGCAACTGGCGAGCTCAGTTACTTTTTATAGGTGTAACACAATTGACGCAAATGTACCAAGCGCAAATACTGCTCGTTCAAAAGCATTAAGAGGTTAAAAAAGTTTACGTGTTTGTTCCAGTGATTTGTCAAGTACAGTCTACCACTATTCCAACCATGATGACTTGATGCGGACATACGACGACGCTGGAGTAGTCGGGTTCGGCAATAGTTCCCCCGATCAGCCGCTGAAGAAGGTGCTGGCGGGGCAACAAAAGTTCAAAGAGATCGTCAATCGTTGCGCCTCCAAAAGCGGTTCCAAGGAATTACTAATCGACGAATTACTCGCACTACTTAAATGCAAAGAGCAGTAAGTTTAAGTTTTTAAATGTCGCATTTGTTAGCCTGATCCAACGCTACTTAAATTACTGGACAAGTTTATCTACTGCAATATCTTGGTGGAACTAACAATCACCCTCCGCAGTTTTGCGGTCTCATCGTGAAACACGGTGTATTAGTGCAACTTTAGCAGTGTCAGGCATTTGTATTCGTGGAATAGTAGTCAATATTTGTATTAGTGAACAGTATTTGTTGCATCACTAATGTCAATCATGAGTTGTAAAGCAAGTTAAAAAACCTGTATGGAGTGCATGTCATTACCAATGCACACTTTATATGGGACTGAAAACTATTTAGTTTCTTATTCAGAAAACTGTACAGTCTGTCAAAAGACATGCTAAATATGTATATTTTTTAAGCGCGATTCTAAGTTCTTATCATGTGTTTGCACACAAGAAATTGTTAACATAGTGTAAATATGTTAGCCAAGTGAAGTCTTAACAGGTAACAAAGTTGCTAGTAATAAAAACAGACATTTTAAAGGCTGCATGAATTTCAGTATTTGACTAGAATAAATGGAGTTCTGGTACCAACCCTTGGTAGCATGGAGTTGGAAAAATAAGGATGAAAGTAGATTGAATGCAGTTGAAATGCGATCTCTCAGGCGAATGTGTGGTAAAACTATGTATGATATGTGCACTAATGTTGAAATTAGAGCAGAATGCAAGGCTGAGATAAGCATTATCGACAAAATTAAGAAAGTCTTTTACGTTGGTTCGGTCATGTAGAGCGAATGGATGATGAAAGAACGGCTAAAAAAAATATATGATGCGACTGCGCCTGGACGTACAAGTCGAGGAAGGCCGAGAAAGACATGGCATGATCAAGTTAAACAAGTGCTTGAAAGTGGGCATGTAAGAAGTCGGAATAATCGACGTGCGTGCATGAGAAGATGTATGAATGTGGAGGAAGCAAGAGAAGTATGCCAGGACAGAGTGGTGTGGCGTTCTATCCTCTCTGCCTACCCCTTCGGAGAAATGGCGTGATGGTTAGTTAGTTAGTTAGACTAGAATAAAAATTCCTAACAGACATCATGTTTCATCTTAGTTATATTAAATGTATTTATCGCAGACATCTCCCGGATGAAGAACTAGAGAGGAGGAAACCGCACGCATCTAAAGCTCTAGCTGCTGTGTTTGTGGATATTCCGCAGATGTCTTACGGTACCAGGTAACCAACCAATTTTTAACGATAATAACAGTACTCAGTGAGAGAAAACAAGGCCATGTTATGAAATAATATCAGCTAGAATTACTAACTTGCGCTTTCTATAAAGACATCTTGTATTAATACCATAAACCATTGACACTGTGTAAACCAAACATTTTTTGTCCCATCATAAACCATTATCCATAAATTGCATAGAAATTACTTTTTACCACCTCCCGGGGTATTAGAGTTATTTATTAATTGAATATTTGGATAAAATTTTAATAATCATATTGGTATTGACGTATATAATTTAACGCCATCGTCCATTTCCATTTTTATATTGCTATTTTTCTGTTATCTACATTTTTATAAAAATTATTCTTATTCTCATTTCAGAACACACACACAATAATTTTGGTAGACGCGGAGGGTAAATTGGACTTCTATGAATGGACGATGGAACTTGGTAAAGAAGAATGGGCCAAAACACACATTCAGAGGAATGTTTAACATTGTCAAAAATTCAGAAAGGTTGCGTAATGAAACGGGTACTAGGATGTCTTTTTAAATGTCTTCAATATTTTATAATAAAATTATGTTTGTTATGAGATACTTCTTTTATTTTAAAAATATTTATTTGATTTTCAATTTTTATATCACAGAAAAAATTAAGTCAAATACTAAGGCTCAGTTGTACCAATAAAAGTTAAAATTCTTAGTGCAACCGCTTTTAAGTAATACAATTTTTTTCCTCTCTAATTTTGTATTATTTGTGTATTTTTTTCAACGATCATTCGATCCAATTATTTAGTCACCTTTTTACGTATTGGTCAACAACTTAAAATCTTTCCTTTTTGTTTAAACTAAGGTAAGAAATCGACGAGAGAAAATAAAAGTATAAATTTGATAAAACTTAATAAATTTTATTACACATCTGAATTATGTACAACGAAAATATACTATGCATGACAGTTTTTGGAATTACATGGTTTTGAAAATATATCAAAGAGTTTTTCTCAATATGGGAGGTATACAGAACGCTTGTCCCGAATCATGCTCCAGGATGCATCCCAGTAACTTGGGAATACTCAGCACGGTTTCCGATATCAGTTTAGGGAACTTTTTACTTCCTTCTTTATAGTTGAAATGCAATCTCTTACTGATGTAATCATCGCTTACACTCAAGTTCCCAACTTCCATGTATGTATTCAGAGATGGTGAAAACATCTGGAAACTAACACGAAGACTCTCCCATAGTTCGAGCTGTCTCGCCGGGAGATAGCAAACTCTGAAATGATATCCAATGTGTTTATATATCTCGGTTATTACATGGGTTGCTTGGGTAAGTTGCCTGTCAAGTTCTTCATCAGAATCCTTTACTGCGATAAACAGCTGCACTGCGGATGATTGACTGACTTGAAAAAGACCGAGATTTGAGGATTTTGAAACCGGCATGTACTGGCGTCCCAGTGCGAAGTATTTTAAAGGAAACACAGTGGGGAAGACAACATGCTTAGCGTGGTATGCAGCAAAAGCCAGCAAAGATCCACCGCCAGTTAAATGCAAACGATTATCCTCGCAGACTTTTCCGTCTTCACAGTGATGCAAGATGTAAACTTGATCGGGGTCTGTGTGGTTTAAACCGCATCCTTCTACGATAACGCTTTTTGTAAAATCGGGATTCGAAAATTGTTTGAAGCCCGCAGCGCGTAAACTCTCGCTGAAATAAAACTTTCCACACAGTTCAAAAATGGCCGCATCGCCTTTGAGATAATAACTCTGTGGAGATGTGAATTTTAACAAGTCGCTATTGATACCGATGTCCAGATGGTTTTTGACATCAATCGGAACATGTTTTTCTTTAAAAGTGAATATTTCATTAATATCAGAAGACGGGGTTTTATTGTGGAGAGAGTTGGGAAATGCGAGAGCGTGCATCATGGCTGTTTCTTCATGAACTGTAATTCGCTTTTAATTGTACAAGTCTGTGAGAAGAAATGATCTTCACCTTATTTAAAAAGACAGCCATTTTAGAATCACTTAAAATTTACAAATTATTCCGACACCTTTTTTTTCTTGCTGTCGCTCATGTTAATATCACCATCGGCGTCTTCTTCGTCTTTTATGCCACTTGATTTTGGAGGTTGAGTTTCGATCTTCCTTTTAAGTGGTGTCTTGAAATTCCCGAAGCCAGCTGCTCTTTCGGATTCTTCTATACTGTAAGGTTCCAACTCCAGCGCTTTCAGTCTTCTCTTGTGGACTTTAGTTCTGAAGTGCTCTGTTAAGGCGTGATTGTCGATGAAATAGCGAGCACAATGGAGGCAATAAAACTGAGCGGAACCAGCCTTGTCTAAATCAACATCTTGATTCAATAAAGCTTCGGCATTTTCTGAAATAAAACAATTGTTTTACAATTGAACTACGTAATCCCGCAATCTGCCTTCTATTACTCAGCCTCCATCGTTTCTTTAAATGAGTATCACCGTGATGGTATTTTTTGCGCTTATATGTCATTTCGATTATTTTTTCGTATTTCTAGCTTTTAACTATTTCCAAATATGATTTTTTGATTCACAGATGATTTCAATGTTCAAACCTTCACGACTTTCATAGACAATGTTTTCTTTTATGGCTAATTTCGTTTTGCTGGTACTTACTTTTCGTTACAAGCCATTATTAATTTAAAACCAAAATAATATTATGATAAATATTATAATGTACAAATTAAAATAGTACTTATTCGTAAAGAAAATGATATTTATTTTCTTTCCTTACATATAATTAGGTGCCCTGCGCAGGTAACTAATTAAGTTCTTATTTTTTTACATTATATAATACAGCAGATGTTACAAAAAATATTTGGTTAGTAAAAAAATAATTTTATAATAATTAAATTAAATTGTATTGTAAATTTTCAAAAATCCAATTTTATGTTATTTCATTCCCTATGAAAATTATAATTTTGTTGTTTTCTTTTATTTAACAAAACATTTCTTTATTTCAGAAAAAACGCATGACAGTCTCATTTAATAATTTGTGATACCTAAACACTCTTATATGCACTGAATTAAAATGTACATAAAACAATAAAATGCGATTATGTATTTTTTGGGAGATTTACTGTTTGAACGCATTTTCAAACTTTAGAAAAATACCTACTTACCAAATTTCTTTTTTTTCATGAACTATTTACTTAAAAGGGAAATTTATTTCAATGTTTTAAAACACTAAGTTTTCTTTAAAAATAAAAAATACAGTACCAAGGAAGTTTAATATTTTTAAGTTCACAGATTTTTTTATTGCGGGTAATTCATTGCTATCCGCAAAATTTATTAAAAATAATTTTGTGAATAAATAATTGATTATAAATTTTTGCAACTTCAAATCATATTTTGGGTTTCACACAAAATTTTGTGCTACAACTTTACCCGGTTGTTTCCCGCCTTATTATGTGAATCATGTGTCCAAAATAAACAATTAAATATTATACTATGGGCTAGGACGCTAGAAGGTCCAATTACATAAGAGAAAAAAATTACAAAACACTCAGGCATGAGAAAAATCGCTTGATTTTGTGATCCCACCGGGAATCGAACCTGGAACCGGCGTGTCGTGAGCCCAGGTCTTACCACTACACCACGAGGGTCGCTAGTATTAGTTTATTAGCATGAGCACATCTGCAAATGCTCTAAAGAACAAGCAAGCATGGTTAATGCTTTCTGGAGGCACATTAAGTATTGTGTACATTGAATTAAATTTACTAAATTTAAATTAAAAGCCCAGCCAGCCGCAACGCTTTTGCCGGATGACAGTAAATACCAAGGGTTGCTGGGTCCGTTGCCTCACTTCTCTGTCTATTACAAAGTCTAACCAGCGCACACCTAGTATTCTTCTGAGACACCTGTTCTCAGAACTCAAAAGTCAGCTATTTTGGGCCCTAGTTGGGTGCCAAGACCCGTAGCCACAGAGAAGAACAGGTGTGATGCGGGAAATAAAACTAAAGAAATAAAAAACAAGTTTTTTTTTGTAGTTTATAATTACTAATTTAAATGTTAAGTTAGCATTTTTCTGGAGAAGCGCTTTAACTTGAAATTGGTCAGGAATCGAAGTTCTCCATTCCATTGTTTGAGGAGTTGAACTTGGGCAGTGTTCATTAGATCTGGCATCTCCAGTCCACATGTATCGAACTCTTCTTGTTCCCGTTGCTTCGTCATCTTAATGACTGCTTCCCTGCTCGCGTGTTGTCTTTTCTTCCTTCCGCCGATAGAATGTTTAATTTCTATTTGACTTAACTCTTCGTCGAATCTCCCGATGTATTGAACGATGATAGTTAATATTTGTTCTTTGCTGTACACTGATTCGCTGCAAAACGGCAATTTTTCTTTAAACCACTGCACTTTTTCGCCGACGATGTTTTGCTTTATTTGTTGTCCTAACTTCGCTTCTTCTTTATTGGCTAGTTTTTTAGACCTTTTGGTGAGAGCGTGTGTTTTTCTGCTGTTTGGATGTTTGCACTTTGATATTTCTGTGTTTAAGTTAGGCATTTTGTTATGAATTAAACCAAAACGTCTTTAAAACTATGTAATTATATAAATTATTTGTTTTGACACCAAACCACGTGTGAACAAATCAATGACAGTTAAGTATTATGTATTATTATGTTGGTATGTTTCAGTTTTGCTATGTGAACATAAAAAATTTTAATGCTTATTTCTTGATAATATTATGGCTACACTGTAAACTATCTGTCAGTTATCTGTCAAAATTATGTAAACAATCGCGTAATAAATAAGTGCAAAAATTTACACAAAATGATCATTTTTGCTAGTAACACATGTTTATTAAAAATACCTCACATTTAAAAAAGATCTCTTAAATTACTACCTCCTCTGCTTCAAGAATGTCAAATCGAAGCGAAAGGTAAGTTAAGTTATTAATACATGAGTATTTATTAGATAACTAACTAACTAACTAACCATCACGCCATTTCCCCGAAGGGGTAGGCAGAGAGGATAGAACGCCACACCACTCTGTCCTGGCACACTTCTCTTGCTTCCTCCACATTCATACATCTCCTCATGCACGCACGTCGATTATTCCGACTTCTTACATGCCCACTTTCAAGCACTTGTTTTACTTGATCATGCCATGTCTTTCTCGGCCTTCCTCGACTTCTACATCCAGGCACAGTCACAGAAATTTATTAGATAGTAATTCAATAAAGATTTTTAACCGGAGAAAAACGGCTTTTTTATACACTGTGGTATACTTCAACCCCAGAAACTTTTTTAGAATTTCGAGATATTGACGCTTGTTCAAAAAATTGTGCTTCTGCACAACTTTAATTATTCTATTGTTCCGCACCCTTATCGCTTTGTACCACGATTACGTCCATTGCCTCCTTTTGGAGTTCATTATGACGTCATGCCATCACGCACAGATACTCTTGACATTAATGACTGTTTTTCGTTTTAGTTCCGATAAATTCATCGGGAGATCTGGAACACGCTGACTTGAGCGTCTGTAGCAGTTGGGAAACTGAAGACCAAGAGATAAAAGGTATCAAGGATAGCCTCCTCCGCGACATGCACGTCTTAGCGGACTTTATCTCCGTTGAAGAAGAGCAGGCGCTGCTAGCAGAAGTTGAACCTATCCTCAAGAAGCTGAGATATGAATTCGACCATTGGGATGATGTAAGATTTAATGCATTAGTTATTGATTTAATATCTACTATCCAGTATATTATTTTTTCATTTAAAAAAGGAAGCAAAAGAAGTTTGCGGGCAGAGTGGTGTGGTGTTCCAACGTCTCTGCCTACCCGTTCGGAGAATTGATGTGGTATTAGTTAGTTAAGTATAAATTATGTGTTTGAAAAGTCAAGTGAATAATAAAGTGGGATTTGTATCTAAAGATCATTGCGTCCAAACTTCATACTGTTCAGTAAAGATTTCTGTTTTTATTAATACATACCTATGTTTAATTTGTGACACCCAATTCGCCACGCCAGGGAATTTCCGAACTGTCTGACAGGACAAAACAGCTGTCACAAAATAAAATCTATGAATAGACGCAAAAATCTAGATTGAGTTGCCTTTGCAGTGGGCTGTTGTAGTAAAACTCCATTGGTTGTCCTGAGCAGTTTATTCCAAGTTCATAAGATACATGTGGTGAGATGTTCTACATGGCGCTGGCTGTGGTGACGTTCTCTCGTGGTATTAGAAGCAGTGTCGCTCTGTCGGCGATCAGAAGAGAAGATGCCGTGGTTGGCATCCAGCAGTATGTCAGAACCTCTTATGAATAAAAATAATGAATGTGAAATTTCAGGCCATCCACGGTTTCAAGGAGACGGAGCGCTCGGAGTGGAAGGGCCCGAGCGCGGGGGTCGTGGGCCGGGCGCGGGGCTTCGCCATTCTGCCCCCCGAGGCCCCCCTCCCCCACACCCACGTGCTGGACCTGGACGCCAAGGGGTACATCAAGCCGCACGTCGACTCTGTCCGGGTTAGTTACTGTATAATAAAAGTCTTTTACTTTGGTTTACTAGTGGTTTCGGGTTATCCAATTTGTCGGATTATAGAGTTTTGCCACGGACCTTTGTAGTCTGGAATATTTGAAAAAGGGAGTACCTTGTAATCTGACAAATTATGATAACAGTAATGAAATTTATACCATACGGTATGCAACGCATCTGACATGCTACACATCTACGTAAGTACATAAGTTACATGTCGGATTACACGGGGCGCCGGAATAGACCAGGGCTGGATTACCAAAAGTCTACTTTAAATTCCTCTAGGAAAGACATTAAAACTACTGCTATTTTTATTGCATAATCTTTGATGGTAACGTAGGTTCCTACCCAATGAAAAGTACCTGCTTTCCCTGCATGAATTTAATTTGTTTGGATTGGTGTTATATTCTTAATTTGACTTGAGTGAGTAAGTAGGTGCCGTTAAGTGCCTACTTACCCTGCATTAAAGTTATTTAGATTTTTGTATCATATTTTTAAATTACGTTAACAGTTTTCCCCTGTCACCTGCTGTGATGCGTCTCCGCCACTCCACTAGAAATGATCTCTTCGCAGACTTCTTACTTCCGCGGCGTTGTCTTTACATGATGAAGTAAGATTATTCTACATCGCATCCCATAAATACCACTAGTACCACAGTAATACCCATAAATATTTCATAAAGAAAAAATAAACATCATGGCTAAAATTCAATGTTTGTCTACAATAATTTGGACGCACTCAAAATACTTTTTTAAAAATTAATCATTGTTTTTTTTTATATTTTCAGGGGTGTTTCACGTTACGATTTTTCGCATGAAGTATTAAAAGATGAACTATCTTATTTCAAGGGAAATAAAATCAACAGAACTAGGAGATTATCAATTATATCCAGATCAGAACCCGATCCTTCTAAAAAATCGTAAACTGTTCCAAAACAGTATTGTTTTATCTATTGTAATCAGACATACTTAGTAAAGTAAATATTATATGTGGAAGATGGAAAAATACTGACATTATTCAATTTTTTTTACATTTAAATCATGTATTTACAGATTTTTTATAACAATATTTAAAATCAGATGTACTACTACTTTCCCTTATCCGCACCCAATATAATGTGTATAGGGCACTGCATTGGTACACCAAGTGCAGTGTATCTTGATCATTTTGATTCATGAAGGTAAGATAGTCAGTCTTACGCTTCAGAACTAGTCCAAGGTATCACACATGAAATATTAATATGAAAATCACACGTAAATAAAAAATATTTAATGTTAGCCAATGTGCCAGCATTATGTTACGAGGCGGACAGATAATGTACAGTAGATGTTGAACCAAAACTGTGAAGTCTGTGTTTTTGACAGTGGAAAATGAATTCACAGTCAATGTCTGAATCAAAGCATAGAAAATAATTTAGAGAAGTGAGAACATGTTTACCAACTCCCAGCCCCTGAAGCCATATTATGTATCATTACCAAAATTCTTGTTTTAGCAGTGCAAAATATAAAAAATAAGCGTAGATGGTAGAATTTTATATGAATTTTGAAGCCATGATATCGGATAGAATCATTTTCTGGGTAATGTTATGAATTTTGTACATTTTTAAATAAAATAACAATTAAAATAAAATAATTAAAAAATAAAGTATTTTATTTTCCAAACAGATCACATGAAATAAATCATAATTTATATTGTCTTTGTCAGTCTAAAACCAAATAATAAAACGCATTTTGGTGAACTCCAAATATTTGATAAAATGGCCCAGATTATTACCAAATACAGCCGAATTTCGATCATAACAAACTTGTGTTTGAATAGAGACGTTTTTTAATGAACGCTGAACATAAAACATATTTATTCATTTATTTGTAATACTACATACTCAATTTTTTAAAATATTTTTTACCCCAAAATGACACACTTACAAACTGTTTTTCATTCAATTATAAATGTTATAAACTAGACCAGTGATGGACAACGTTATTTACATTGAAAAGCTTTAGGCGGGAAATATTGAAATGGGGAAATTTTGTGTATTGACAATAACCTAGGTGGGGCTCAGATTACCCAACTTATTTATACTATTTGCAGTTTATGATGCGTTTAATATGACAGTAATTGGTAAAATCTCTTTGATAATATACTGATTACTGTCATAAGCGTCACAACTGCAACATAAAGATATGTCCAGTATCTGGTCACTACACCCCGCTTTATGTTACATTAGGGTAAAGTGTCGTTTTCGTATGAAATCACCTCGAAGACTGCTGTACTACATATTTTGGGTACCTATTTAGTTCAAATGTTTGCAGAATATTGTGAATCTTTCATTATTTTATGGGAGGTCGGATCGAACTTTTATTTACTGAAGTTATGTCCATCACTATACTAGACTCATGTAAAAGTTATTAAATTCTGTTGAATCGTCCGTGGTTATTTTCCTTAATTTAATGGGTAGATTGTTCTTTAAAAAGGTCTCCCCTAATAGCATGCAAAAAAATCGTGTAAAATGTACAGATTCCGAGTCTGTTATAAATTCTTTCTTCATCAGAAAGTTTAGATCTATAAAAAAAGCGTGTATTAAAATATTATGTATGCATCATACTGGTGGTAGTTTAATATTAGATAGTTTTTCTGTTCAAATGGTATTCTCGTTTTATATTCTCATACAATTTTATCAGCACAAGTGTTACTATGGGATTTAGCAACTTTTATGTTATAAAGCATAAACACCACATAATTGTCGCAATTTAAAGATTTTTTTATTCATAAAAAAATATTCTCCAGGAACTTTGCGCTGCCATTTTCAATTTGATAAATTTAGAAGATAGTTATTTATTAAAAATTTTCATTTCACTCTTATATTACATTCATATCACACTTATCAATAACTCGGGGATAACTTTATATTACTAGTTATACGGTAAAGAAGTACAGTCGCTCTGTGCAGAGAAAATAAAAATATTGCTGGCTTATTATTAGAGCGGGGCGAGCGACGCAGGTGGACGACTCGCTGACGGATCTCCACCTCCAGTCCGGCAGCTGGTACTGGTGAGAAGTAACACAGCACTTTAGCTCGGAACCCTTCCGAGTTCCCGAGCGGAAGTACAACTCGCTGTTAGCACCGGTACGGCACGGCTCGGATCACTATCATCCTGTCCTCGGGGATATGGTTATCATCCCGTGTCGATTGTCAAAAGTCTAATTTCTATTGTCACTCTCGTACACTATCTGGCGCAGTACGCCAGTCTTGCAAGATGGCATGTCGCAGTCCAAGATGTATAGCTTCTTGAAGGCGTTCACCAGCATGCCGATCCCCACGCTGTTCAGGCTCTTGCAGTTCCACAGCTCCACCACGCGTACGTTGGGCAGTTTCCTGGCAAACAGCAGCGCGTGGGAGTCATCCAGGCGCGAGGAGCTGAAGTTGATCTCCGCCAGCTGGTGGCCGGCCAGCGGCGAGCAGGAAAGCGCTCCAGCCCGCTTGCGGGCACCAGCTCCATGCCAGTGGCGTGCAGCGCGCGCAGCCCGCGCAGCGCCGCCAGGCTCGCCAGCCCCGCGTCCGTGATGAGCCAGCAGTGGTACAGGCACAGCCGCTGCAGGAGGCCGCACCGCCGCGTCCCACCGGCACGTGCGGTCCGTCACCTGCAGCAGCGCCAGCGTGAGGCCTCGTCAGCTGGCCGCAGCGCAGGCGCAGCAAGCTCCTCTAGC